>JAODAL010016452.1:0-80637 GCA_025379985.1 Phyllomedusa bahiana
CACCAGAACTGGTCCTTCCAATATGTAAGAATGCCATTTGGGTTGCAGGAGGCTCCCGCCACCTTCCAGAGGGCGATGGGTCCTCACAGGGCATATGCGTCAGCCTACCTTGACGACATAGTGATCTTCAGCCGAGATTGGGAGAGTCACCTTACGAAGATCCAAGCGGTACTAGATGCGCTAAGGAAAGGTGGTTTCACTATCATTCCCAGTAAGTGCGCCATAGGGATGGAAGAGGCCCGTTACTTGGGGTATGTCGTGGGAAGAGGGGAGATAAAGCCCCAAGTGAACAAAATAGAAGCCATCCAAACCTGGCCCCGTCCACTCAATAAGAAACAAGTGAGAGCGTTTCTGGGAATCGTGGGATATTACCGGCGATTTATCCCCAAGTTCGCCGAGATGGCGGTGCCCCTAACTGACCTAACGAAGGGAGTCAAGTCCGCCATGATCAAATGGTCCCCAGAGGCTGAGGAGGCCTTCCAAAACCTGGTCAGCCCTATGTGGACAGCCGGTATTGGTGGCCCCGGACTTCTCGCGAGAATTTGTGGTACAAACGGATGCCTCAGAGGTCGGCCTAGGCGCAGTAATGTCCCAGGTTATCAATGGGGAGGAACATCCCGTGAGTTTTCTGAACAGGAAGCTGTCCCCTGCAGAGCATAATTACGCCATTATTGAGAGGGAATGCTTAGCCATTAAATGGGCACTAGATTCTCTCCGGTACTACCTCCTAGGTTGGAAATTTAGGCTGGTGACTGATCATGCCCCGTTGAAATGGCTAAGGGAGAAAAAGGGCAACAATGCCAGGGTCACCCGTTGGTTCCTGGCCCTGCAAGATTTTAATTTCTCGGTGGAGCACAGGCCGGGCAAGCTGCAGGGGAATGCAGATGCCCTGTCTAGGGTACATAGTTTGATGGCTGAAGGTTCCCAGTCCCCCAGCATTGGGCAGAGGGGGGTGGCATGTAGGAAGGCACAAGGTGCAGTTATTGACGGACTTATGTGTCACCGATCTGCCTAAGATCAGTGAAATACAGCCCATTTGTTCTGGTGTCAGCGGCAGCAGGCCACTGACACAGGTTTGGTATTTGTAGTATGGCAGTAATGCCGTGATCCGGGTCGGGCTTTATTGGAGCAGTCTGTAGAGTTGGGTGGGATGGGCTGCTCCCACATCCAGTCCTGGGCTTACCAGCCCTATATAAGGCCATCAGTCTCAGGTGAGAGGGGGTGTGGTTCCCTACCTTGGTCAAACTGCTCAGAGGAGCGAATGTTTGCATGAGAGCCAGAGTTGGGCCTTGCACTCCAGAGAGAGAGAGAGACTGAAACCTGCATGCGGTTTCCTTGCCTAGGGATCCAGAGCACGGTACTGTACTGATACCAGTGACTGTGTTTTCGGATGTCTTTTTTGTTTGGCTGAAGCAAGCCTGCCGTTTACTTTTCATGTTTTGTGGAGTGCTACAATAAACCTTGCTGTGTTTCACACCAAAGTACTGCTTCCCTTTGAGCTAATCCCTACAATGTATATATATATATATATATATATATATATATATATATATATATATATATATATACACTCACCAGCCACTTTATTAAGGTACACTGTCCAACTGCTCGTTAACACTTAATTTCTAATCAGCCAATCACATTGGCGGCAACTCAGTGCATTTAGGCATTGTAGACATGGTCAAGACAATCTCCTGCAGTTCAAACCGAGCATCAGTATGGGGAAGAAAGGTGATTTGAGTGCCTTTGAACGTGGCATGGTTGTTGGTGCCAGAAGGGCTGGTCTGAGTATTTCAGAAACTGCTGATCTCCTGGGATTTTCACACACAAGCCATCTCTAGGGTTTACAGAGAATGGTCCGAAAAAGAAAAAACATCCAGTGAGCGGCAGTCCTGTGGGCGGAAATGCCTTGTTGATGCCAGAGGTCAAAGGAGAATGGGCAGACTGGTTCGAGCTGATAGAAAGGCAACAGTGACTCAAATAGCCACCCGTTACAACCAAGGTAGGCAGAAGAGCATCTCTGAACGCACAGTACGGCGAACTTTGAGGCAGATGGGCTACAGCAGCAGAAGACCACACCGGGTGCCACTCCTTTCAGCTAAGAACAGGAAACTGAGGCTCCAATTTGCCCAAGATCATCGAAATTGGACAGTAGAAGATTGGAAAAACGTTGCCTGGTCTGATGAGTCTCGATTTCTGCTGCGACATTCGGATGGTAGGGTCAGAATTTGGCGTCAACAACATGAAAGCATGGATCCATCCTGCCTTGTATCAACGGTTCAGGCTGGTGGTGGTGGTGTCATGGTGTGGGAATATTTTCTTGGCACTCTTTGGGCCCCTTGGTACCAATTGAGCATCGTTGCAACACCTTGTGGAATCTATGCCACGAAGAATTGAGGCAGTTCTGAAGGCAAAAGGGGGTCCAACCCGTTACTAGCATGGTGTACCTAATAAGTGGCCGGTGAGTGTATATACTGTATATATTCTATATCTTCACAGAGTCCATAAAAGAGTTATTTGATATATATCCAATAGCTTAAAAGTTCAGTGGACGCTATATGATCGAAATAACAGTCTAAGGAATCAGTGATAGACTGCAAATGGAAATTAATGAGGGCAGAGCGCAGAGGATGGCAACAGAAAATCATAATTAAGTGGGAAGCATGGCTGTTTGTCAGGATAAGAAACACAGAAAAGGAAGAAATATTTTACATCCATGATACAGAAGATAGTAAGGTATATTGAAGCATTGAAAGGACATCACTCATGTGTGATGTTCAGAAAAGGCACCTTCCTGTATACCTGGAAATATAGATACACGAGACCTACAATCTAGAGTCAAGACTGAAAGCAGCATCATGGTTGCTTCCAAATCTGCATATTAATGTACTAGTACCAGAGTCACGGATGTTCAGCTGTCCAAAGCAGATTTGCCCTTCTGCAGAGAAAGATGGATGATAGTCCTATCTAACTCACTGGAGGAGAAAAAATCCCAAAAAGTAACAGAATAATCACAGCATGTCCTAAAAACAAGCTAACAAGGCGGCACGGCTCCAAATAGTAAACAGCCCTTTAATTCAACAACTTCGAGTCACAGCACCAATCAAACTATGCCGGAGTAGTGATGCTCAGTAGGGATGAGCGATTATAATCGACAAAGTTGAAATCGGCACGATTTTTAGTTTGAGCGGAAATATCCGATCACGCGATATTTTGTGACAATCTGCAGATAATCTATTACTATCACACCATTTTTGCCGCTTCCTGTCATTTTGGCGACCAGCAAATCAGCTTAGAGCATAGAGCAGGGTGAGTTGGGTGTGCAACGTCATGACTGTGATGTATATGGTTGTCATGGGCTGGAAAAATCCCATGACCTTGTTTTGCATCGAACAGCTATTCCGGTTCAGTGTTGCAATGACTCTCACTAGAGCAAGACGTGTGCTAAGTCTCTCTCAATACAGCTCAGCTCAGAGACACATTTCTTCTCTTTATTCATACAGACAACTATGCTTTTAGCTGTGAACATTAGAATATAGGTAGATTAGAGAATTTCAGTTCTTAGTTAGACAGAGGCTTTTAAAGAAGCATCTAGCGCTGTACAGCGACAGGGGGGGGAGGGGGTTTTGGCAGACGGAAGACAGGACAACAGGCAGATAGGCTGGCTTTGGAAAGGAGGGTGTATAGTGTGCAGTCCAGACTCTGCTTTAAACCTGCATTGAAATGGCATTTTTTTACCACTTTTTGGCCAGCACACCTCACACCTGAGGTGAAATTGTACCTTTTATTTTGTGCAGCCCAGTTTTTTTCAAAGAGCCACCTTGTACTTACATTAGGATACAGAAATTTTCTAGTAATTGCTGGTGTATTTCATTGATGCAAAAACCACCTTTTCTTATCTGTATAACTTTTAAATAGCTGTTTTTCACTTTGGTGCAGCACAGTTTTTTTCAAAGAGCCACCTTGTACTTTTCTAGTAACTTTTCTCGTGTGTCATTGATGCAAAAAACGCAATTTCTCCTCCGTTTAACTTCTGAATAGTTTTATTGTGCTCGTTGAATCTCAGTTTGGCGCAGATAGCGCAGTTGTATGATAGTTTGTTGAAAACTATCAATTCCTAGTCTTACTGGGCAGTTGTAAATCCCTGGGACTGATGGAAGAACATTGTTGATTTTGTCTTACGGTTCTTCCACCAGACCGCATTTCACAGGTATTCGCTGAAAAACAATTCTGTTTCTAATCCTAGTTGGCTGTAGGAAATTAGAGGGATTTAAGAATAGCTGTGATTTGCCGTCTTTCAATACGAGAATTTCAAAAACTCTTCCATACCTTTTTTAATTTTTATCTTTCTGAACATGGAGCGAAATGCAGGTGGTAAGCAAGCAAAGAGGGGTGTAGGACATGGAGGTAGAGGTACGAGAGAAGGTGCTCCTTCCAGTGCTGGCGACAACATGCAAGCCAGCGGATCGTCGGTTGCAGGACCGTCAGGCCTGTCATCGCTGGGTCGGTGCCCTGTGAATCTCAGTAACAAACAGCGTCACCAATCTGTTCTTCAGTGGTTAATGCAACCTGCATCCAACAGTCTTACCTCCTCATCCTCCCAGTCACGGCCACAAATGTCGTCATCAGCATCGTCCGCATCCATCCAACATGAAGCGAAGGCAGCCCAAATGTTAACTCGTGTACCCATCACTGTGGATAATCCATTTTCTGAAGACCTCTTTGCTGACAAAATGCGGTTGGGGTCAGAACGCAATTCCAAAGAGGATGAATTTGTCTGCTCTGACATCCAGTTACTGATGCCATCAGAGGAGGAGAAGGAAGCCAGTCAATCGGCAAAAATCCCGGGCGGTCGGCAACACCTTGCAGTGCCTCTTGCTTGTAGCCCGCAGCTCCTGGATGCAGAATGTCAGGACGAGAAAGTCACCTGTGTTGATGATGATGACGACATTGCAGAGCCAACGAGGTCTTTTCTGCAGAATTTGCTAGCAAGCGCTTCATCACTGGACAGGGAGGAAGACGATGGGGTAGTATCAGTACGGGTTCCGCCTCAAAAAGGGAGAGGTCGGTCGCACAAGTCCGCTGAGATTATTCTGCCAGCCACGATCAGCGGAATCACCGCTCCTCGCTTATCGCCATCGAAAAGGTCTAGGACCTCTCAAGCCTGGGCCTTTTTCGAGCAAGCCTCTGATTCACCCAGCAATGTCATATGCCGCCTTTGCCATAAACGCATCAGAAGAGGGAAGAATCTTAGGTGTTTAAACACCACCAACATGTCTAGTCACATGCAATGAATGCATGAGTTGAAATGGAGGGAACACTTGGCCAAAAATGGCCACACCGATGCTGGGCTTCCAACCACTGTCACACCCTCTGTCTCCCCCACCTCCTCCACCGCCACGATCAAGCGTTCCTCAGCTGCCCGTCTCTCAGAGTCATCAAGGATCAGCCTCCGCTTCAGCCTCCACCGTCGGCCGAGCACCACCAGCAACACCAGAGACCCATCCTACCCCTTCTCCTTCCGCCAGTTTGACCTGCACGCCGTACAGTGGCCAGTCTAGCAGCCAGCCTTTAACCCAAACCATCCCAAGGCCAAAAGCCTGAATGTCGGCATTGCCAGGCTTTTGGCTTGGAAATGTGCCTTTCCGTCAGGTGGACACAGATGGGTTCCGCCATTTTCATGGCCCTTGCCTACCCCAAATTTACCAGATGCCGAGCAGGCATTTCTTTTCCAGAAAAGCCGTCCCTGCCCTGGCCAGCCACGTGTCATCTAAAATTTCAAGCGCGTTGTCTGCATCTGTGTCCGACAAAGTCCATCTGACCACTGACACATGGATTAGTATGCACGGCCAAGGCCACTATATCTCAGTGACAGTTCTTCACAATTGTCAACAGTGGCTCAAGCGTGATGTTTTGAAATTTATGGGGCATGGTGCTGTCAAAAACAGGAATAGGTAGGACACTGTTAATGGACACATATTGCAAAATGACTTGTTTTTGCAAGATCTTTAACATAGCTAGCAATCCCTGTAGTGAGACAACCCGTTTAATACAATTAAAAAAAAGAGAAACAAAGACATGGTGGGATTACATCCTATTTTAACAGGTTTTTTCTAGAATTAAACTACTAAAAAGATTGCATGTATAAAATAGCTGATACAAATATTCCTCTAAATTGTACAAGGGAGGTACAGGAAGACTTGAACAGATATAGGTTATTCAGAGGACATGGTGTAAGGAGCACATTCGCCACCTCAAGAACGGAGACAATTTCCTCCAACACGTTGGGTAAAACGAGAAAAAGAATGCCAAGAAAAGGGCACCTGGTTGAAACAGGAGCGTCAACCACCAGCATTTCCAAGTGAAGCTCAATTCGTCCGCACTCATATGGAGGGGCAAGTGCTCTCGTACAGGCAGAAATTTCTCAAGCACTACCCAGGTCTTGACTGTGTACTGAGGAAGGCTGAAGGTTTTAGCTCACACTTCCGCACTCTGCTTCAGCACGACTGTTTTCATTGCTGCGTCATAAGGGCATTTTTGCCATGTTAGTGGATGACGGATGCCATTCGGGCTCTCACCACACCCATTGTAACTCGGGCCCTGCTAGCTGAACCTGCATGTTAATAGATGATGAGCACCAGCCCTGGCTCTCACCGCACCCACTGTAACTCGGGCCCTGCTAGCTGAACCTGAGTGATCCACATTTACAGCCTCACCTGCCTTGATCAGTAGTTTCCTCCAACCCACTTGACAGTAGAATGCAGGATTTTCAGACAGGCCTCGTTGACCTACTGGGGAAATCTGTTTCGTTTGCTTCACATTCTAATGTCACGGTGGAACAATGTCACCAGTAGAATAGCAAGTACCTCTAGCCACAGCAGTATTGGAAAGTTGTTTTTAATATAGTTTATTTCTTATTGTGAAATTTTCTGCTGATGGTCCATAAGGGCACCTGTGTGGGTTTTTGGGTCATGCTGCGTTATAGGATATGCATAGTCAATGTCCATTTCACTAAAATACTGCTTCAAAGACTACTTTCTTCTGGCACTTTTTAATCTGCAGGTCATGCAGGTTTGGGGCTCATTCTGTGGCCCGGGACAGGCATAGTCAATGTCCAGTTCAACTAAACTGGTGGTTGAAAGACTCCTTTTTCCAGCACTTTTTAATCTGTGGGTCAGACAGGTTTAATGGTCATACTGTGGTACAGGACAAGTATAATCAATGTCCAGTTCAACTAAAATGGTGGTTGAAACACTCCTTTTTCCGGCACTTTTTTAATCTGTGGGTCATGCAGGTGTAAGGGTCATGCTGTGGTACAGGACAGGGATAGTGAATAGTCTGTGAGTTTTTTTCTGTGACTCCAGACTTTTTTCACGTATCCAGTTTACTGTTGTGGATGTTAATTCCAGCTTCTCCAGTTTGGGTGTAAGAATGAAGGTGTTGTTCCTCTCCCATAAACTTTAATGGTAATCGGCGATAATCTGTTATCGACTATCGGAAATCGTCATGATAATTGTCGATATTGACTATCGAATCGATAACGATAGTTGACACAATCGCTCATCGATAGTGCTCAGCTCAAAAAACAGGAACAGTCCATCAGAAATATTCTTAAACATAGAGTGAAAAGAGGGGCACTCACCAATCTTCTACTTTTAACACTTTCTCAAGGCATGCTGGGGGATTGTGCTACTCCACTATTTAACTCTGACTTCATACCTATCACAGCTGGTACAATTAAAATACTTTTACACTAAAAAACAAACATTTATAAAAATACACAGAGATCATTTCTTTCATTTAAACCTAACCTTAATATCCACCTAGATTCACTTTGTAACAATTTAATATGTCTATCCTTATTAACCCCTGCTTTACAAATCCTTTCAATAACAGCAAACCTGATTCCCAAAGTATCACCCATATGCACATCTCGCATATGGTTTATGAATCGAGGTACCCATGTTCCCATTTTAATTGAATAAAGATGTTCTTTAATTCTTTTATACAATGGTCTAATAGTTTTACCTATGCTGTCTCCTGACGCTGTACCAGTCCATTACCTACCTGGGACCTGCTACGCATCTATGGCTACATTTGCTGTGAACCGTCACCTCTGTCTGGTATTCTTGTCTTGCACTTCGACTGTCAAGTGACCACAAGTGACCACGTCAGGAGCGACCTGAGGGCTCCCCATCCGGCCTTGTGGTGGGCTGTGGTGAAGACCGGGGGCCCCTTAGACTACGCTCCCTGGCGTGGTCTGCTACTATACCATCTACATTTGCGGTGATCACAGAAGATCCGCAAATATCTGGTGCCACCGATTCAGTGTATACTGACATCGCTGGTCATTATACATGCTTATACCAGGAAGCCCATCAATTACTGATAACAACGCCTACTGGACTCCTTAACCCAGAATAAGCAGGGATTTAAATGGATAAAAAACAAGTTGTATTGAATCTTCTACCACAAAACTGTAAACCAATTTGCTCAGTTCTTCGTGCTTTGTAACATGCTTCTGGCAGATTAAATAGCAATTTTAATTTGGTATGTGCTTTCCGTGGTGGCTGAGAATGCAGCCTTAGGGCATGTCCCCACGACACAGGTTTTCGGCTGGATTTTCAGCCGGTTTGCGGTTTTTCAGACCACCTGAAAAACCATCTGAAAAGTAGCACAATTGTGCTCTATGGAAAACCCGTGCAGCAGTCCCCACTGCACAGGTTTTCCATTCGGGGGTTTTTCACCCGGGGCCGCTCAAAAACATGAGTATTTCATTCTTCCGTCGAAATTTCCGGACAGATTGAACACCTCAAATTGAGGGGGAGGGCTGTTCTCCGCTCATCGCGAAGAAAAGCCGTCTCCCCCTCGGCCGTGGGGACGGCCGCAAAACAGGACAGATACCGGCCGGCCGGTATTTGTCCTGTGCAGTGTGGACGCACCCTTACTGTGATATTTCCTGTGGCCAGGACACAGGGGAAAGGCCTTTTTTGCTTATGTACGTATCTCCCCTGGCCCAGCCACAGCAATTAATCTTCAGACTGTATTTGACAAGTGCTCCAGGGCATGTGTAAAAGCTCTGGAGCACTTGTCAACATGATAGCTGGGGAGGTTGAGCTGCTGGTACAGTTTGCCACCGGTCTATGTATTGGCCTCTCCCTTGTCTTGTATAGAGCTCACCGGGGACTGGGAGTTTCTGTGAAGGGCTCTATGCTATTTTAAGCCTGCCACTATGTTTGGTGTCGGGTGAAATGTCTTTTACATTGCGGCGGCACACTGTACGTTTGTTATGTGCCAGCGCTGCTCTTTGATGTGGTCAATAGAGTCCTGATGTTGCTGAACTGTTCTAATAGCAGTATCAGGAACATGCACGTACAGGCAAGTGGCATGCTAACATCATTGCAGCACCACTCGCCTGTGGTTTCCAAAGCGAGGAGTAACATGACCAGGCCCAAAACGTGAGGTTGGCGGGGGCGGGGCGGTGGGCCGGCAGCTCGCCGGCCATAGACTTTCATTACGAGCGGCGCGTACACGCTGTAAATAATGTGCATGTCACTTTCTCCCCCCGCGGCGGATTCGCCGAGCGGGGAGGAGAGACGGAATACATAGTTCTCTATGAGAACTGTGGATTACCGTAGTTACTGGGACGGATTGGAGACGTACTGCAGCGCAAATACGGCGCACAGTACGGCTCCAACAAGCGCCCAAATAAGCCGTGTGAATGAGGCCTAAAAGTCAAACAGCGTAAGCTTAGCCGGGAAGTCTAAAGATTAACTGGATTTATCACAGTGGCTCATGCTGTTTGATAAATTGGTGAAGCATTAGATTGGTCTAACCTTTAGACTAATTTTATTGGCTTACTTTCTGCGGCAGAATTCTGATGCATTTTTGGCGCAGATTTTGTGCTGCAAAATAACCACACCGACTTTTCAGTAAAATCAAACCCACTTTTTGCTAAGCCTGTTGAGCAGTGTGCAGAAAGTGTTTTAAGCCCATGAAACATGTGATTGGGACATGTGCAACTTTTTGGGCCATTTTAAAGGGGTTTTGCCACGATCTAATGTTCACGTGGGATCCTCCAAAATGGGTATTTAATCACTTTTTGAAATATATGTCATCAAAAAAGTGAAGCCTCGGAGAGCTACAGCCTTCCTTACATGCCCTTGGTTTCCTAACAGTTTTCATTAGACACGACCTGGAGCTGACAGGAGCTGATCTGGCCGAGCTTGCGTTGTTTGCACTTCTTATCTGATGGCAGGGAACATGAACATAAGCTTTAAAGGGACTAGGGAGAAAGATCCGGTGTCTTTTGTATAGAGAATCCACTGGTTGTAATGTAATTATCTGAGTAAACATGCAGACGCTCCCTGGATCTCTGCTCAGTCTCTCTCCCTCTACCCCTGCAGCCGTTTGTGACGGAATGAAAGAAGGCTGCCTGCTGATCTTATCTTCTCTCCTGAGCAGATAAGAGGGAGAAATAAAACACATATAGCTTGTGGATTAGCAAAACAATGTTTGCTCAACTACAGAGACTGAGTATCAGGAACGTGCATGGGATATAAAGTGATGACATCACAGAGGTGGTAATTGTTTTTTTAAACACAGAAACACAACGCCCCTTTTTTCAAGCCTCAAGAGGGGAGTATCAGCCTGTTAGGTGAGGAACTCACTTGTTGGCAAAACCCCTTTAAGAAACTTTTCTTTTGCAATCATATCAGTAAATGAGGGTTTATGGATGTACCTTTGATTGCCTAATTATTTGGGTACTATGGGCGACATGTCTGAAAAGAGGCGCTACTAAAGGTGCATTAAATGAGTGTATAGTGCACCTGAATATGAGAACCTGTCAAAAATCTGACGTCTGGTATACCTTGCATAGTATAATTGATGCGCCTAATCTAGGTGCATAGCATAATGTAGGTGCATAGCATATCGTTGCTAGCATATTTGATGTACCTACTTTAGATACATTCAAATGTGTCATGCCTGGCGTATAATGTGCCTAGTTTTGGTGTATTACAGTTTATTTATATAGCGAATCGGGTGTCAACAGTTTTTTTTGCACAAAACACACCAAAAATTGTGCATCCCTAATGGGACATGTCACCCTATATGTTAGTATTTATCTGGTGGTGTTTCAGATGATCCAGCGTACACAGGTTCCTAAATTTACAGTTTACAAGTTAGGAAAGCTAAGAAGGAGCATTGACTACTCTCTTGTCTTATTTGGATAACCATTCCACATTACCAGTACAAAACTTTCAGTTATACATTAGTTACAAACGTACGGCATCTGCAAGGTTGGCTGAATATGTCTTATTGCAGACTTGTAGACTCATCCCTTCCTATGTTTTATTTGATCCATATACAAAACTTAGATACTGTCATGGAATAGAAGCCTGAACAAGCCTTCATCTTAACAAAGGAAGTCCTTACTCTTGGGGAAATTGAAAGCCTATGATAAGTAAGGTCCATGCTGGGCAGATGCTTCCCTCATGTGTCTGTGAAGAAGCTGAAAGTGACTGCCTGAGGATGAGTAGTGTTCTGAAAGAACTTGTCTCAATAGGAGCTCTGTGTTTAATGCATAATGCTGTTTATACAGAGCCAAGACTGTATCGCTAGGGACCAGAGCTGCTGGTAACAAGTTTATTTGGGAAGAAGAGTTACAGAGGACGCCATCTAAGGTGACAAGTGACAAAAAAAAGCTTCCTTATCATATATAGAAACTGATACATATTTATACTTAAGATCTACATCAAAAATGTTTCTGTCGTAGTGAGGTGGGAAGCTACTATACACAAGGGTTCCATCAGGGCAGTACTGTCAGTACTCCTGTAGGAGGCCCTGATCAAAAATTAAAAAGGGGTTCCAGTTATATGGTGTAAGATAGTAACTAGTAGTAGGCAGGGTTCCTAGATGCTTTGGCTGTATGGGGCAATGAAATTACTTATGGCAGCCCTTATCATAGACATGATATACAAGACAGTAGGCTGGTCCTGCCTATATTAGCAGGTTTATATGGTTATTATCTTATGTGTAGGGGGCCTTAGGGCTGTGACCTTTTCCCACTTATTCTGTTACCTTATCTCCTCTCTGCTACTATCTCTTCATGTTAACACAGCGGGTAGAAGTATTCTGTGGTTTTTGGGAGTTTTCCCCACTGAATAGATGAGACGCCTTTGTGCGTTATGAATGGAAGGTCACACCCCTTACATGTAAAGTTTGCGGGGACAATGTCTATTCCACACAGTTGGTGGCGCTGGAGTTCCAAGCTTCAGTTCCATCTGGAGGGAGGATTGCAGGCCGGTGCAGGTAGGTGACAAAGTAAGGGTAGGGTCACGCGGAGGGTTCTTGGCACAGACAATGAGATCGCATTTGATACCTCGTTGAAATTCCCCGCTTGCCAGTTCGGAATTTTAGAAATGAATGACCCGGACGGCCTGAGGTGGATTTCTGCCTCGGGCACTTCCTTATTTTTGGCACATAACCCGCGATACAAATTGACATGTCAGGTCTTTTTTGCCACGGCCATTATGCGCCAATAATACTTATGTGAAATCACTCTACACTTTGTTTGGATACTGATTATGGGCGCAGAGCCCCAGCTGAGAATTAGCGTCTAAACCCGCCATGTGAATATCCCCATAGTGGTTGCAGGAGAAAGGTGTGCAGACATACAGAGACCGTACAAGCCATGGCCTACCGAGCAACTCAGATGAGAGTAGGACAATCTGAAATGTTGTGAGTGGGTTTCTACTTAATACCAAGAATAGTGCGGACAGGTTTATGTACACTACTCCCAAAAAGTTAGGGATATTTGGTTTTTGGTTAGAATTTCAGGATGAACATAACATGTCTTGAATTTTTTTTTAACTAAACTAAATGAGACCATCTCTGAACTTTAGAATCCACACGTCCAACTGTTCATCCAGAAATTCCCCAAAAAAGTCAAATAGAACTTTTTGTGAGTAGTGTATGTCTGATGGGGGGCATTGGGGAACAATGTATAGAGGGCCCACTAGTGTGTCGCTGAAGATGTGCTGCCCTTCCAAACTTTAGGTGTCGACATAGAGACTTTAGTGTATAGTCTGCTAGTATAATAGACTCTTTGTTTGATAACACTGTTCTTTTTTCACCAACATCCACCGCTTCATGATATGTTTTCTTTGCATTTTACATAAAGCAAATACTTACTATATATACATACTCAGTAAAGACCAGATAAATTTGACTAGTTACCAGCTTCATTGTAGCAGAGGCACTTAGGAGCATGGATGTACAATTGGAACCAGAAGTTTACATATACTATATAAAAAGACACATGCAAGGTTTCAGAATAAGCCTTCCCCATTTTAGGTAAATTAGGATTACCAAAATTATTTATATTTGCATCTTCAGGTATCTGGAAATGTCACCCAATGATGATCCATATTTGTGTAAGTCCACAGTTCTCTTCCTGATAACTTGGCTGATTTCTTTAGACTTTCCAATGATGTTACACACAAAACCAGTGTATTTATGGTGTGCATTAAAATAAATCTACAGGTGTGTCTCTAATTAACTCAGAAATTGCCAATAAACCTATCAGAAGCTTCCACAGACATGACATCATCATATGTCCCAATTTGTTTAAAGGCATAGTAATCCGAGTGTATGTAAACTTTTGACTTTGTAGAAAGTAATAAAAAGTAATAAAGTGCCTTAAAAAGTCCCCCTCTCATTTTTCTGGCATTTGGCAAATATAAATAATTTTGGTTCCTAACTGACATAAAATGGGTAAGGTTTATTCTGATTTCATGTCAGATAGTGAGAAAAACATGCAGATGTGTCTTTTTATATAGTGTCTGTAAACGTCTGGTTTCAACTGTATATCATACAAAATGGAATACATTAATTCCAACACAGCAATCGGTAATTTGTTCCATTTACTAGGAGGCTGCATGCTGCCAATTGTAGGAAAACAATAGAGACAACTCCGTGTTATTACAGAAAACCACAATTAACCTAGCAATATTCAATAAACCTCACAACTACAGGACAGGGAATGTTTAGATTCTTTTTGCTTGTTGTAAATGTCTTTCTATTTTCTAGGTAACGTCTGCATTTAACTCTTTAAATTCTGATGGTTGAAGGCCTGCCAAAAGACTTGAAGGAACCATACCTGCCACATATAAATCAGCATAGAGTAAATAATGAAGACTAAAAATATCAATAACTGTTGACAAAATTGATTCTTATTGGCAAGCACTTGGTATAAATGGATCCTAAAGTAGATCTATGAGCATTCTATGCTGCCCTGTTTAAGGACAGCATGGCCTGAGGACAGGTCTGCTCTCCTATTATCCTTAACAGGGTAATATCCAGAGTAACCGCTGTGTACAGCAGTCTTTTTCCAGTAATGGTTACATATGGCACATATTGCTCTGCAATTTCCACCTCACTTTTTCACAATGGCGCAGTTTGTGCACACTACAAACGCTAGCAACACATGAACAGTTCACATCTGTGCAGTTTCAGAAATACTGCCATCTTTGGCCTGAAAGCCAATCCCTTTTTGTATATTGCCCCTGTTACCCATAACAGCAGTGAGGGATATTTGTGCTGACAGCCTTTCACATACCATAAATACCCACCAAGCCAGCTCATGACTCCTGATTTCCTTCATGAGATACGTGCTGCCAATGTCATAAGTAGAAAATGATCATACTAATGTGACTCAAAAGTGACAGATGACAGTGACAGATGTGCTTTAAGGTATTGCCCTCCTAGCTCCACTGGTGAACCTATCACTCTTGCAATGCCTATTCGCTAGTACTTTCTGTTCTAAATGAGAGGAAAAGATAGAAGGATGTTCTGATTTAGCACTGCATTAAATGAACTAAGTTTTCCTTTTTTTTCCCTTCAAAATGAATGAATCTGCATAACAGTAAGTAACTTTGTTAGAGATGGGCGAATCGATTCTAACGAAGTGGAATTCGTTTAGAATTTCAGAAAACTTCGGTTCGGAACGAAGTCGAACTTTGGGGTACTTTTGGTAACGAAGTGTGCTTTATGATGATAAATGGCTGCGAGCACATGGCGCTACATGGGGCAAAGCACTCTGGGAGGAAAGAAGGGCATATGCCTGCATTGACATGGGTGCAGAGTGAAGCCAATCAGAGATTCGGCGATCTGTGACGTCACCGGTCGCGACGCCGGGAGCTCAACACTCCCTCTCCACTGTACTGGAATCAGGGAAGGTGCTGCCCGGCTGATAGCTCTTACTGAAGAATTATTATTTATACAGCGATTTCTGTTGGGTGTCTCAGCTTGTCTCAGAGACGTCTCTTAACGTTCTATATCTAATTTTTTGGGTATTGATTCTGAAATCCAGTGTGCGTCCACTGCAGCTGCATATACATTCCAATATCCAAGTGGATCTAATGACCAGTCCTGTTGTATTCCTTTAAAGAAAGCGTTATTTGTACAATCAAATACCACTCATTTTTGCTGCTCAATTCTATCACAATTTACATCCAGGAGTTAATTAAGCGTTGTTTTGCTGGTGTGCTGACCCCAAGAAACCGTCTTTTTCAACAACCAAAATATATAAATTTTTCCAGTAGCCTAATTCACAATAAAGGTTAATTACAACTGTATCTCTTTTTGTGTGGCGTAGAAAACACGCAATTGTAACACGCTACAAAGCTCTAATTTGTGCGGCCCCATTCATTGTCGCAAATTTACATCAGGGGTTAATTAAGCGTTGTTTTGCTGGTGTGCTTGACAAAAATAACCGTCTTTTGTCAACCCCAAAATAGAAAATTTTCCTGTTACTCCTAATCACAAGCAAAGGTAGATTACAACTGTATCTATTTGTGTGTTTGGCTAGAAAACACGCAATTGTAACAGCGCTACAAAGCTACTAGTTTGTGCGGCTCCATTCTTTGGCGCAATTACATCCAGGGGTTAAATTAACGATGTTTGCTGTGTGCTGACAAAAAAAACACCGCTTTTTCAACGCCAAATATATGAAATTTTTCCATGTAGCCTAATTCACAAGCAACAGGTTAATACATACTGTTCTCCTGTTGTGTGGCGTAGAAAAAACGCCAATTGTAACACGCTCAAGCTACTAGTTTGTGGGCTAATTCTATGGTCGCAATTACATCCATAGTTAATTAAGCGTTGTTTGCATGGTGTGCCTGACAAAAATAAACCGTCTTTTCACACCAAATAATATAAATTTTTCCTGTAGCCTAAATCACAAGCAAAGGTAGAATTACAACTGTATCTCTTGGTGTGTGGTGCGAAGAAAACATGCAATTGTAACACGCTACAAAGCTATAGTTTGTGCGGCTCATTCTTTGGCGCAATTTACATCCAGGGGTTAATTAGAGCGTTGTTTTGCTGGTGTGCTGGCAAAAATAAACCGTCCTTTTTCAACGCCAAAATATATAAATTTTCCTGTAGCCTAATCACAAGCAAATGTTACTTACAACCGTAATCTCTTTTTTGTGGCGTAAGTAAAAACACGCAATTGTAACACGCTACAAAGCTACAGTTTGTTGGGCTCAATTCTTTGGCGCAAATTACATCCGAGTTAATAAGCGTTTTTTGCTGGTGTGGCTGACAAAAATAAACGTCCTTTTTCAACTGCCAAAATATATAAATTTTTTCCTGTACCTAAATCACAAGCAAAGGTTATATTACAACTGTATCTCTTGTTGTGGGCGTAGAAAACAAGCCATTGTAACACGCTATACAAAGCTACTAGTTTGTGGGGCACAATACATGTTCGAAGATTATATTAAGCTGTTTGTTTGTGCTTTTACATTTAGTCAAACACACGTGTTTTTAAACGGACACATACAAGTAAAGTTTTTCCAGTGGCCATTTGTGGAGCGGCCATTTATATCCAAGGTTACCCAAGCTTGTGTTTACTGGGTTCATTTGGAGTCAAAAACAGGGTAGTATATTTATTATATACAGATATCATCATCAAACAGTGTCTGTACATTTTAGAACAAACAGTATGTCAGACAGAGAGGTGGCAGGCATCTATCACGCGAGTGTTGCAGTGGCCAAACATTCCTGGAACAGGCCCAGGTCGCAGCACAGCAAAGGGGGACGTCGCAGCAGGGTCAATCGTGGAGGCCACAACTGCCGCAGTCAATCTAGCGCCGTGTGTTGTTCAGCAACCCAAGGGTTTTTTCTTTTTTTTTTTTTTTTGGGGGGGGGGGGGGGGGGGTTTTTTTTTTCTTGGATTGGTTTTGACTATGTCATCCCTCTTCCTCCCGTGGGATGACATCTGAAAAAACAACCCCAGCCAAGAGTCGGTGGGAACTTCAGACACAACCATTAGTTGGCAGGCCGAGCGTGTCCACGGCCTCACCTGTCCCAGCCCCCATCTGTCCCTATCCGGTTCCCTCAGCCAGGAGATCTACTATTGGTCTGGGCCAGCTCCACTATATAGCGAGATGAACAATTTTAGGAGGGCAGTCAGCTGCCTACTTGGCAGCGATGAAATGGGGCCAATATCGCCTGCTTCTTCAGTAGGCGTAAAAGTATAGATGTGGAGAGTGGCAGGGAGGTCATGTTTTTTGAGAGGTCATCCTCGCATACCAAGACCGGTGATCAGGACAGCAGTGACGATGAACACAAATAGATGATGATGTAGCCGACCGTACTTGGGAGACTGGTGAGGCAAGGCTTCATCATCCGTCAGGAGAAAGAGGGCGTCAGCTTGCGCGTCAGGCAGCAGCCGCAGCCAGCAAGTGGGGTTGTGTGGCCGAGATTCAGCAGGAATAGCAGCAGTGGTGAGGTCGGGAGCCAACTCCCACGGGGTAAAAAACCTGCTTCGCAGGTCCAAGAAAGTAGCGGCCAGGGGCACAGGCGAGGCAGCGGCGGCAGTAGTCACTCAGTGCGGAGCGTTGGCGGTAAAAACTTCCTATACTCGGGCGGTGAGTGGCCAAGTTCATTGCTAAACACCGGAGAGCCGAATAAATGGAATATGTAGAATCTTGGCAGAAAGTGAAGCGTGGCCAGGGGCTAACGGTTGGCACCACGGCCCTGCCTTCAACACATGCAGTGCAAACCAATAACCGTGGCCTGGGTAGAAACGTGGCCAGATTTGGTGGTACATCCTGCCGCCGCGCAACAGCGCAGCGCCCAGTGGCATGCATGCCATTGCAGCCAGTCAAGGCTTTCCACCACCTCTCAAAGGGAGCTGTTTTCTCTGACATCATCTCCCGGTCCAGATGCTCCTGCTCCTCGCTACTCATGGCGCCAGCATTCTTCAGCGATGCGAAAGTTGCAAAGAGATCAACAGTATGCCGTCCAACCATCCTAAGGTGCCAGCAGCTGACCGTAGCGCCTGTCCAGTTGTTGGTACTGCAGTCACCTCCCTTTGCCAAATGGTGGACTCTGCACGTTCCAGATAACTAATGGCCTTGTGCCGAGCAGAGATGGAGATGTTCCAAAGCCGTAATTCTAGGGTTTCCAAAAAGGCCAGTACCAGCACTTCATAAATATGTAAGAACAGAAGGTGGGTCAGTCCTTGAGCTTATTGGTTTGTTCCAATGTGCACGGCAGCGCGGACGTCTGGAGCCTGTAACACGGTCAGGGCCAGTACACATGTCCTTTACGGCCCACTGGGTGAATGTGCTTCCTGCCCAGGCACACCAACAACTTGGACAGTAAGTCGCCGCTTTCTCTCCACGTTGTCAAAACTGCTAGCACCGGCGCCAATTGTCCGCCTCCTCCTCCCTCCACCACCACGCACCATCCTCAGCCTCCCAAGTACTGCTCGCATCATACCACATGTGTAGCACAGCGTGTCACCAGTTCTACACCTGGCTTGCCTCGGCGAACGAAGTCACACAGGGGAGGAACTGCTACGCGTCATGCAGCAAGAATATCAATGTTGGCTTTCTCCGCGCCAACTGCAATTCGGAACCATGGTGACTGACAATGGGATGAACATGGTGTCCGCTCTGCACCGAGGAGGGATGGCTCCATGCGCCTCTGCATGGCACACATGTCAATCTGTTGTGAAAAGGTTCTGAAGTCTCCACCGATCTTCAGAACATTCTGAAAATGGCCAGAAACTGTGCATGCACTTTATCATTCGTACAAACCAGGAACACCCTCCTCGAGTTGCAGCGGAGCAGAACGGCTCCCCCAACACACCTCTGATATGCGATGTTTCCACCTGCTGGAATTCCAGCCTGCACATGTTGGACCGACTGATGAACAGAGAAAGGCCATTAACAATTTTTTTGATGATACAGGCAGACAGAAGAACTCCCCGTGTAACTTTGATGTTAGCCATGGCAGCTCATGCGTGACACCTGCCGTTTTTGAGGCCATTATCGAGGAGGCGACGTTTATTTTCAGTCGCCAGGACTACGGATGAATAACATCATTCCACAGCATCATGTACTGGAACAGATGCTGAAAATCTTGTCTGGGCAGGGGACTGGAGACGTGCGACCAACATCCGTGGCACATGAGTCCGTTTGGGATGAAATGGAGGAGAGAGGAGGACATTTGGAGCAGAAAGCTTAATGTCTGGTGAAATGAATGGATTTTCTACCCAGGTGACAATAGAGGAGGAGTCAGGAGCAGCTGGAGAGTGGATGGACGATGAGGAAAACGAGGCAGATGGACCCCCAAGCACCGTTGCATTAACATACTCATTGTGCCACTGCCTAACCTCATGCAGCTGCCGCCGTGACCTCCCGCCTCTCAGTCATTGTGCCACTCTGTGGCTTCCTCCTGTTTTGCCAACCTCCAGAATGTCCATTGTGCCCGCCTGATCTCATGCTGCTGCTGTCGTGACCTCCACACTGTATCATAGTGGCCACTCTGTGGCCTAATACTGTTTAGCCGCCTCCAGAATGTCATTGTGCCACTGCCTGATCTATCATACTGCTGCCGCCGTGACCTCCACACTGTGTGATTGTGCCACTCTGTGGAAGCCTAATATGTTTTGCCGCCTCCAGAATGTCCATTTGTGCCACTGCCTGATCTCATCTGCTGCCTGTCCGTGACCTCACACGTATAATTGTGGCCACTGAGTGGCCTAATACTGTTTTGCCGCCTCCAGAATGTGTGTCATTGTGCCACTGCCTGACCTCATGCTGCTTGCTGTCGTGACCTCCACACTGTATCATTGTGCACTCTGTGGCCTAATACTGTTTTTGCCCGCCCTCCAGAATGTCATTGTGCCACTGCCTGACCATGCTTGCTGCAGTCGTGACCTCCACATGTAATCATTTGTGCCACTCTGTGGCCTAATACTGTTTTGCCCCCCCCAGACAGTCATTGTGCCACTGCCTTACCTCTTGCTGCTGTGGCTGCCGCCGTCACCTCCACACTGTCACTAATGTTGCCACGAGCTCTCAGCCTTTGTAGTTTTTCCATCTTTCGCTGCATGACTTTATCAGGCTACATTCCCGCTTTGAGTTTTTTGGTCAGTTATGCCCTCTTAAGTGCCCCGGGAATTTTATAGGTGAAAGCGATTCTAATAGCGGCGGCAGTCATCTGCGTGTCATACTAAAACACAACCATGTATGAAGAACCAAACCAAGCTCCCTCTGCATATTTAAGCATGCACAAGTTCTACAGCACCCTGCAGGCGCTGGTGCAGCTGGAAATAGCTGCATTTTAACGCGATTCGTGCCGAAGTAAATTTCGGAACGAAACGAATTTTGTCTGAAAATATTCGGCGAGAGTGACCGAATCAATTTTTGATAAATTCGCGCCATCTCTAAACTTTGTGAATTGTTCACAGAGATGTATGGAGATATGGGTTGTGAAGAGCCACATGTCATGGTTATTACTGTAGTTTAAACTGAAGCAGTTTTGCGAGTGGCCCTGCAGCCTGCAGGTCCGGCTGCAGGCGCACTCGTACCCCCACTGTACTCCCCGTACCGAGGACGAGTAGCGCGGCTGTCCACATGTCGGGCCATGGGCACACTCGTTCCTCCAGTAACTACCTACCTTGCCGCGCTCCTGCTTCCTCGCGTCCCTTTGCCGTCTGGTGCGCGTGTTCCTGCTTCCTAGGGCACGCGTGCCGGCTCTCTGAGATTTAAAGGGCCAGCGTGCCGGTAATTGGTTGATTCCCGTCTGTTGATCCTATATAATGGTGACACTCCTAATACTTTCCTACTTGATCTTTAGTGCCCTGTGCCATAGAAAAAGCATTCCTGAAGTGCGTTCCTGTCTCGTTGTGTTTTCTAACTCTTGCTATGTTTTTTCGACTATAAACCTCTGCCGCCTGCCCTGCCCTGCCTCCCGATTCTGTACTTCGCTTCACCTCGGCTGTCATCGCAATCAAGTCGCTTCAGGGGTAGCGACTAGAGTTGAGCGAACAGTAAAAAGTTCTGGTTCAATTAGAACCTCTTCTTTTGTGAGTTCGGTTTGAAGTTCTATTCAAACTTGAACTTCTAACCCAGTCTAGTCTTGGGGAGAAGATGTTCTGGTTAATTTTTATATCTATAAAGGTAAGGAGAAGCTGGAATTACCATCCATAACAGGAAACTGGATACATGGAACAACTTAGTGAAGAAAAATTGGCTCTAAGAGTGACAGAAAAAAATTGAGAGGCTAAAATACTCAATTCCTTTTGATGGCTAACTGAAAAGATGAGGACAGCTTGCAAGCAGGGGCGTAGCTATAGGAGGTGCAGCCGTAGTAGCTGCTACGTGGCCCTGCATCCTGAGGGTGCCCAAAAGCCCCTTTAACACATAGGAGATTTGGAGACAGTGTGTTATACAATTACTGAACCCCCAAAACTGCAAAAACTGAACTTTTGGGCACTGAGTATGATTTAGCAAATCCAAGCACTCTGTATAATATATGAGAGTTAGGTGTTATGTGAGCCTGCAAATGTCACTAAATAAAAGCTACTGGTTGTGGGAAAGATGCAGTCAGCAATAGCTAACTCCCTAACTATTGCTGTTTATGGAGAGGAAAATGCTATCTAACTAAGAGCAGTCTGTACAGTACAGAGAGTGAGCTGAAGATTTCATTCACAAGGCAATACAGGGAAATATATATATATATATATATAATATGCTCATGTGATTTTAGCAGCCAATGAGAGCCCTACACTTCAGCGATGATGTTTTTGACACTTCTATGTGCTCTGCACTGATTGGATGGCCGCCAAAAGTGCAGAAAGTCGCTGAAAACTAAATTGAAAATGGTGTGTCGAGCTAGAACTAGAACTTTACTCGAACAAACAATAAAATGTTCGGTTCAGTTTGAGTTAAAAAAATTCAAGCAGTTCAACTAGAACTTAACTTTTCTAGAACAGTTCAATCCACACTAGTAGCGACCTAATAGGACTCCCGCCGCAGCAAGCCCATCCTGTCATGTGGCGGGCTCTGGTGAATACCGGGACATAATTAGACTCCGCTCCCTGGTGTGGCTTATATCACCGCTTGCGGTGGTCTATAGGATCCACTACACCTGCCATTACAAGGAGGAGGAAGCTTGTCAGAGAGCAAGCAAAATGCGTAGTGCTTTTATTAGATTTTAAACTGTTCTGTTTTATTTGTTGTCTCTTTAACATTAAATCTGGCATATTTTAATTGGAACATGAGTCCTAGTTCTTAAAGTGTTAGTTTTTAACATTATATGGTAAATCCCTTTTGAAATTTTGACTTCTAGTTCCAGTATCTTTTGCCCGAATGCTATTTTGGGCTACTATTACTGCATTACCTCACCAGCTGCATTACATAGTGTGCAGAGGATCCCCGCAACCTACACGTAACCTGGCGGACATTTTATATGACTTGTGCCATTGTGTACAACTGATCCAGGTGAGCGGTTTTGCATTAGCCTCCCATTATTATTGATCGTGTTTACAATATCACCAGGTGCGCCTGTTTCCCCTCCTTTTTTATCTTTCAGCCCACTTTTCTATTAGTATCAACTGAATTTGCAGGGCAATGTGTAACCAGTTAGGAGATTGGAAGAAGAAGAACAAAGGAAAATGTTGATTAGCTTGGTAGTACAGTTAAAGGTGTTTTTTCACTACAAAGATTAGCTTTCAACATGAAGGGACAGTAAAATGAGATCACAGTAGAAAAAACAATTACCCCATAAAGTATAACTTTTAATAAATATGAATAACTAAAATCCATATACAAAATGCATATAACATGCGAGTCAATAAGTAGGTAAAGTAGATCCTGTAGTTAAATGAGAGGTGTAAGGAAGCAATCCTGGTTGCTAGGGGTCATATGAGGGTGGAAGATGCCCAAATAAGTGGATGGTCAGGGTAAAATGTCCGGGTATTTGTGCTATCAGGGATATTGTAGGTGTTGTCAGACTTCATGGCGGGGTCACCCTTTTAGGGGCAGCTACCCTGCAAAGGGAATTCTTAGGGTGTGTATTAGGGGGAGAATCATATTATACTCTTTTCTTTTCCCGCTTTTTTTACTGTCTTCAGTTTTTGGGGGGCGGTTTTTATAGAAGAAATTGTGGAAAAGGACCCCGAAAAGGGGGACTCTGCTATGTCGCCCTACAACCCCTACAATATTCCTGATTTTTTACTGTGATTTCTCATACGTATATCTATAGTACAGATATTTTTTCTGTTAAATGACAGTTTAAAGAAGACCTTTTTAAATACATTGGTCAATAGATTTTACTGTAGTCATGAGATCAGATATATTTTATGTGCTGTGAGTGCACACAGGTTTCTATGGCTCCGTGGCCATAACTGTTATCTGATTAAAGCAAGCACAGAATCTACAGCAGGAAGTGAATGTTGAATATAATTTGATAGGTTTTATAATGTACACAGTCAGTAAACAGTTAATTCTAACACACACACACACACAGATATAAATGCTGCTTACGCCAGTATTTTGGGTGACTAGGAACTAGTTAGAGTTGGAGGGCGTTGTTCAGAGGGCAGACTGAGCTCCAGATAAAACTAATTAATTCTAACAAGATTACAAATAAAGCCATTGTATTCAGTCCTCACCTGTACCTTGTGTTTACTGAAGAGATAACATTTCCTGCACTTGTTAGTGCAACAGCTTACAGAGACTTTAGATATGCCAAACACAGCTATATAACCAATCACAGCCTGAAGAGACAGAGTGAGTGTAAAACTGCTTGTGACTCAGTAAAACAGCCTATTGAGAACCCCCCATTAAGGGTGAATTACAGAGGCACAAGAGGGTTAGGGTAGAGTACCAAGATGAATTTTTCATTAAAAAATCTGTCACGGTAGCCCTAGGAAAACTCCGAGGTTATACTTCCATTATGTAGGGGTGGATTTTACCCTTTTCAGTTGGGCTTATCCACATTTAGGTTATCCAACACAAAATACAACAAGAATCCACTTCAAAGAACTGACATGGGCGTAAGAAAACATGCAAGGTAGTTTAATTTTTGTGAATTACAAAGCCAATTCCCATTGAAAAGAATGGGATGAAGATTCCATATGGTCTTCACATTGGAATCAACATGAAAAAAAACCTCATGTAAATGTACCCTTACATGGGAAGCCACAGGAGAGGAATGTTGCAGCGGTCCTCACTGAAGATGATGAGTGCATGAACTAGAATTTTTGGTGAGTCAAAGAAATGAGTGGATTAAAAAAAAGTTTTTGAGGTGAAGATGGTAGAAAGTGGTAAGGTCCAGCCATGAATCTTTAAACAGCTAATGGAGCTTTTGGACGCCGCAACTCCGATTGTGTCTTAGGCTATGTTCACACAGCTTATTGCCGGCGTAATTGCGGGGACGTATTTTGCCCGCAATTACGCTGGCTGCCGTGCAGTGGGGGAGGGGCGTGGGGGCCGGCAGCTCGTCGGCCCCATAGACATGCCTTATCCACGGCGCGTATCCCGCCGTGAATAAGTAGCATGTCACTTTCTCCCTGCTCGCCACATTTCGCGAGCGGGGAGAGGAGACGGAATCCATGGTTCTCTATGAGAACTGTGGATTACCGTAATGACAGGGACGTATTTCAGCCCGTAATTCGCGCAGTACGGCATGAAGTACGGGCTGAAATACGTCCCTAAATAAGCCATGTGAACATGGCCTTACTCATTCTGCCCTCAGCTTTCTGCACCTGTAACGTTTTGACGACCCCTTTGTGGTCTGACAAAAGGGGTATGTCCTCCAAAATGTAGCACATGCAGAGAGCTGAGTGCAGAATGAGTAAGATACAATCAGAGTTACAGCGTCCAAAAGCTACATTAGCTATGTAAAGATTCATGGCGGGACCATACTGAAAACCATAAAGAAGGAAGGTTTTACATTCTAAAAAAAATGATGTATATGTTATTGATGTGAAGATTTTGAAAGCATAATTAAAATGTTGGAAAAAGTACCAATGACGTGGATTTAAATCAATAGCACATTGTGTAGTAGATGAAATAAGGGGGTCAGGAGAACCCTATTAATACCGTATCCTGTAGTAACCTATGGTATAAGTTGAAGAAATAGAAAGGTAGTATACGCTTGATTGGTGAGAAAGTGGTAAGGGCTGGATGTGTGGTTTTAACCCCTTCCTGATGTTGAACGTACTGTTATGTCCTGCAGATTGTGCGGGCTTACAAGCGAGATCTGTAGTTTTGGGGTGCAGGGGGCCCCAAAGCTAGGACTTCTTGACATCATGTGGCCCCATGCTGCACACCGCAGCCGGAGCTCACAGCTGTCGCGATCTATCACGATCGCCGCAGCTAAGGCACAGACAAAAGGCGAGAGCTCCTGCTGCCTGTAATCGGTGCATGGGGAGTGCTTTACATTGTGGTCATGCCGGGGGGGGATGACAGTCGCGATGGAAAATATAAAAAAACAGCAATGCGTTATGATCCTTTTGAATCAGTGTACGGGGTCACTGATACAAATCACCTATGGGGAAAAGTGAAAAAACGTGAAAAAGTAAAACACAAATGCCAAATATAAAATAAAAACACGTACACTGCCCTTTTCCTCTTTACAAATGCCAATCACTTCAAAAAAGATAAAAAAATAAATAAAGCAATCATTTCCCTTTGTGTCTGGGTACTAGCAGGGGTGACCCCTATCTCCCCTGCTCTTTGCCCTAGCAGTGGAACCCCTAGCAGTTAAAGTTAGGACAGACTCACGAATTAGAGGCCTATCAATTCCTACCATATGTGAGAAAATAAGCTTGTATGCTGGTGACGCTCTGCTGTATATGTCGGATCCCAAGATTCTCGTGCCACCTTAACGTTTGCGGAATTTTGGGACTGTTTGGGGGTAACAAAAAATTTGATTAAATCAAATTTCCCTGCCTATAACCGGGTGGAGAGTGTGGCTGCTTTTCCATAAACTTGGACGTCCTCCATAACATACCTTGGGATGAAGGTGTCCAGATCAGCACAAGACTTTGAAGTTTTAAATATTAACCCGCTTATCACCTTTTTGCAGAATAAAGTTAACAGTTGAAACAAACTTTGGTTATCAACTGCAGCTCGGATTAGCTTAGTCAAAATGTCACTTTTGCCAAAAATCTTATATATTCTCCAGCAGGCCCCGGTGTATATACCGGTTCGCCTGTTGGACTGCCTTAGGGGGAAATTATCCCCTTTTTTCCCATGGCCGTTTCCCTTGTATACGGCTAGGCCTTGCGGCTCCATGGGTGGGGGGAGGGCCCTCCTTCCCCGGGACATCCAGCTGTATTATTTGGCAGGACAACTATCATACTTGGTAAGGTGGGGAACCAAGGGACAACTTTGAGTCCAGACGTTAATTATTTCCCCATTTAGCCATAAATATCTGCATCGTTTCTATCTCCTCTTTTATGGCACTGCCTATACTGAGGGTAATCTATGTAAAACCCCCCTTTTTTTGCGACGGCGCTCCGACTGGAAAAGGGGACGTTATTGTACAACCAAGGGGAAATTTATCGTTTTCCCCACTTTGGGTAATAAAACGTTTTCCCATCTACTCAACATGTCCCATGAGATAGGTTGGAGTGCTAGGGGTATTTGGTACATTTCTCAAGTTTGCTCTGCTTTCGGCCTTAAACCATTTCCAGATATACAAATGGAATTCAATTTGCCGTCGTTCCCAGGTATTCACCTATTTTAGGATTAAACACGCAATCACGTCCAAGTTTGGCCACTCAACTATAGCTTTTAACCAGTTCTCTCCCCACCCTCAGGGCACACTGTCTCCTGTTTTTATGCTCTCATCTCACTTAAGGGTAGAGAGGGACGCATGGAAAACCTTAGGCAATTTGGGCCCTTTAACGGACGAGTCATGGGAATTGTGTGTATCTTCACCTAGACATGTCACTTCCAATTATAACGACAGGCTTTACCCAAATTTTTTTTCCTGACAGATGTATTATACCACCCCAAGCGGGTAACGGGAACCCGAAGTGTCTCTGTTCGGGACTTTTTTTCACCTAATCTGGTCCTGTCCCAGAGTGATGGGGTTTTGGGCCCAGGTCATTGGTTTTATGAATGATGTGATAGGGTGCTTGGTTCCCCTCACCCCCACTGTTTGCTTGTTTGGACCTGAACCCGATAGCATGCACTCACGGCACAGGTATGCCTTCGTGGCTGAGGTGTTGTACTTTGCTATGAAAGCTATCGCTAGGACTTGGCTGGCACCCAGACCCCCCTCGGTTACTGAATGGAAGGGACTGATTAAAAGTGCCCTTCAGCATCAAAAATGGATGTTCCACCGCAAAAATTGCATGAATAAATTTTTATAGAATCTGGGGCAGGGGGCTGAGCTCCCCGGCCCAGTCTGTACCTCACAAGTCCTATCGTACGAGAAACTTCCAGGCCCCTAAAGAGCTCTGGGTCAGTGTATCTGCTCCTGTTATGGATCTTTGGAGAACTTCAATGGGGTTGCTGTTCCCAGATATCTAGGTCGTATACTTTGAAACCCACTCACGCTCAGATTTCCTTTTTTATATACCTGAGATGTGAATAATGAATAAGGTTTTATTTGTATTTCCTTATGGTTATTATTGTGTTTCTGCATGTTGCTGGACTTATACTACTTATTCTGCACTGGTATTTAGGTACTTTACTGTCTGTGTATCTATTCTCTTTTTCATTTGGCAATGTATGAGTATAATCATGTATCTGCATGTCCATTTCTTCTCCTGGTGAATATGTCACTATGAAGATATACAGTATGCTTTCTACTGTTTAAACCTTTGTACCTTATATTGATCCTAAAAATAAAGTTTATTTGTTAATTAAAAATAAAAATTGAAGCAATAATATTTGGTATTGCCGCTTGTATAATGACCTAACCTATAAATCTGTCATGTAAATTAACCTGCGCGTTGAACACCGTAAAAAAAAATCATAGAATTGAGATTTTTTTTCATCCGCAGCACATAAAATAGAATAAAAAGCTATTAAAAACTTATATAAACGGCAAAAATACAGCTCTGTATAGGCTATCAGAAGACAGCGATGCATAAATATTGTTTTACAAATTAAAAACTGGTTTTTTTTTAAAAGCGCTTCAAACTATATAAATTGTGTATCGCCGTAATTGTCTCGACCCAGGGATTAAAACTAACTAGTCATGTATACATAAAAAATTAAAAAAAGGAATGGCTATCAGACTATGACAACATAAAACGCAGTTTTTTATAACCACATTTCTATTGTGTAAAAGTAATAAAACATAAAAAACTAAAATGAATTTTTTGTAATTGTACTGACCCACATAGTAAAGTTATTATGTCATTTATACTGCGCGGCGAAAACTGGAAAAATGAAGCCCAAAAACAATGGTGGAACTGCATTTTTGTCCCCCCATTTTTATAGCCCAATGCTGAAAAACCTATGGAACACCTGTGCTCCCAAAATGTACAATACACCCCTAGATAAGATCCATGAGGGGTGATGAATCTGGAAGGTTTAACCTGTTCTTTGGGTGCTTTGCAAATGTGAAATGGCACCCACCAAAATCTGCGTTCCAAAAGCCAAATAGCGCTCCCTCCCTTGTACGCCCCCTGATATTTTGATACTTTTCACAAATAAACAAGGATTGTTTGGACCAAAATTTCTTACTAACTTAAAGCACAAAATGTCATGAGAAAATACTCTCTGAATCACATGGATAGGTAAAAGTGTCAAAAAGTTATTCTCACGTAAAGTAACACATGTGAGATTTCAAAAATGGGGCTCTGTCAGAAAGGCCAAAATTGGTTGCGGCAGTAAGGGGTTAAAGTCAATGGCTATGCCAAGATAACAAACCTGTGGAAGTGGCAAAAGTGTGGCGCCATAATCTGGGGTTGATAGTTTTGGTGAGGGTGGTGAAGATCAGTACATATCAGTTGAGTGATACAGTATTTTCACAAAGTTTAACATTCTTAGATTAGATTAATACATAAATGTAACTGTGAAGATTAGTGTTGAGCGATTTTTAAATCACAAATTTGAAATCGGCACATTTTTTTATGGTGCGGTTTTTTAGCTGCGATAATTTAGGTTAAATCTGTGCTCATTATTAGATCGCGCCTTTTTGGGCTTCCTGAAAAATTTTGGGCGTCCAGCAAATCAGATTACAAAATTTGAGGGGGTGAGAGAGTGTGCGAGTAGGGACGGGATGTGTATGGTTGCGTTGGCTGGAAAAATCAAACCCTTTTTCATAGAACAGCGTTTCCCTGTTCAGCCTCAGTGTTTCAGCGTCTCAGAGCAAAGGAAGGGGCGCTCTGCTTGTGTCCAAACGCTCAGCAAAATTTTATTATTCTCTTCACAGAGAACCTCTACTATTAGCTGGGACCCTTAAAATTTGGATTAGAATTGAAGTTTTTATATGTTAGGTAGAGAATTTTAAAGGAAAATCTACTGTGTAAGTCACGGTGGGGGCGGGGGGGGCCCCCCCTGGGCGAACACAGAAAGCTTATAAAGAATACGGAAAAAGTTCCCAAGACTTAGTGTAGACATTGCAATAGCTTTATTTTAACTTTTTTCTATTAAATATTTCTGGATATTGGGCAGCCTAAAACTTATAGGATACACATCTTTTCTAAAACTGAGGCCCTTTTGTTAGGTGCAAAAACCCCCACTTTTTATTTCAGTATACATTTCAGATGGTGTTCAATTTAAATTTTTTCCATTCCCTTTTTGTTGTATATCCCTTGTACTTAAATTTAGAATCCAGCAGCAGCACAGGTTGATAGGTGCCAAAATACCTTGTAATATCCAAAAATTTCAGATACGTTTTTTTTGATTTTGGCGCATACACTTTGTTTCTTTGAGGACTTGCATTAAATGGAATACTCTTTTTTTTTGTCATAAGGTGAATTGATAGGTCCCAAAAAAAATCCCTTTTTATTATCTAAATACTTACAGAAAAGTTTTTTGCACTTTTGCCCATCCAGTTTTTGTTGTAGGCCACCTTGCGTTAAATTTTGAATCCAGCAATTGTTGTTCCCACAGGGAATTGATAGGTGCCAAAAAAAAACCTTTTATTTCCGAATACATTACAGAACGTTTTTTTTGACTTTGGGCACTAGGCTTTGTTCATTGAGGCCCTTGACTTAATGGGGAATATGCAATTTTTTGTCACCACAGGTGAATTGATAGGTGCCAAAAAATACCTTTTTTTATCCAATACTTTAAAAGTCGTTTTTTTTTGCATTTTTTGCCCAGTCCAGATTTGTTGATAGAGCCCCCTTGCGTTAAATTTGAATCCACAATTGTGTGTTACCACGGTAATTGATAGGGGGGTAAAAAAATACCTTTTTTTATCCGAATACAAAAGATACGTGTTTTTTGACTTTGGTGCACTAAAAGCTTTGTTCTTTGAGGCACCTTGCACTTAAATGTGATATGAAATTTTTTATCACCACAGGTGAATTGATAGATCCCAAAAAAAAATCCCTTTTATTATCCGAATCTTACAGATACGTGTTTTTTGCATTTTTTGCACAGTCCAGATTTGTTAAAGAGCCACTGCTTTTAAATTTGAATCCACAATTGTGTATTTACCCAGGTAAATTTGATGGGTGCCAAAAAATACTTTTTTATCCGAATACTTTACAGATACGGTTTTTTTTGACTTTTGGTGCACTAAGCTTTGTTCATTGGGAACCTTTGCACTTAATTGAATACTGCAATTTTTTAGTCCCCACAGGTGAATTGATAGGTGCCAAAAAATACCTTTTATTATGAATCATTTCAGATACGTGTTTTTTCACTTTGGCGGGGCCAAGCTTGTTGTAGATTACTTTGCATTATTTTAAAACCACAATTTTGTAGTCACCACAGGTGAATTGATAGGTCCCCCCCCCCCCCAAAAATACCTTTAAATTTATCCGAAAAATTCGATCGTTTTTTTGCACTTTCCCCAGTCAGATTTTTGTTTAGGCCCCTTGCAGTTAAATTTGAATCCACAATTGTGTAGTTACCACAGGTAAATTGATAGGTCCCAAAAAAAATCCCTTTTTATTACCCAAAATACATTAAAGTTAGTGTTTTTTGATTTTGGTAAACTAAAGCTTTGTTCATTGGGGAAATTTTCATTTAAAATGTGAATACTGCAATTTTTTAGTCACCACAGGTGTGTGATGGGTGCCAAAAATACCTTTTATTACCCAAATAATTTCAGATCGGTTTTTAATTTTGGCGCAGGCCAGCTTTTTGATAGATCTACTTTGCATTTTAAATTTGAATATAGCAATTTTGTATCCCCACAGGTAAATTTGATAGGTGCCAAAATCCCTTTTTTATCGAATCATTACAGATACGTGTTTTTTGCCTTTTGCCCAGTCCAGATTTTTTGTAGAGCCACCTTGCAGTTAAATTTGAATCCAGCAATTGGTATTACCACAGGTAAATTTGATAGGTGCCAAAAAATACCTTTTATTACCCGAATACATTTCAGATACGTGTTTTTTCATTTTGCCGAGGCAGCTTTGTTGACTTATAGATTACTTTGCAGTTATTTTTAAATCCACAATTTTGTTTTGATTTGTGGGATTTGGAATAGCTGTGATTTGCCGTCTTTTAATAAGAGATTTTCCCAAAAAAATCTTCCATACCTTCTAAAATTTTGTTTTTTTTGAACGGGGGCGAAATTTCGGTGGTAAGGAGCAAAGGGGGGGTAGGAATGGAGGTAGAGGTCGGAGAAGGTGCCCCTTTCCCGCGCTGGCGACAACACGCATGCCAGGGGGATCATAGTTGGGGCTGTGGGCCTGTCATCGCTGGGTCAGGGCCCCTGTAAAATCTCGTAACGAACACGTCCCCAAATTGTCCTTCAGGGGTTAATGCAACCTGCTCCAGCGTTCTACCTCCTGTCCCCCCAGTCACGGCCCAAAAATGCGTCATCAGCATCACCGCACCGGCCAACAAAGCACCCCAAATGTCAACTCGTGTACCCACCACTGTGGAAATCCTTTTTCTGAAGACCTCTTTGATGACAAAATGCGGTTGGGGTCAAAAGGCATTTTTAAAAGTTCAAGAGGCCAAAGAGGTGATTTTCTCTGTTGACCCCCCGTTACTGATGCCATCAGGGGAGGGAAGAACCGGTCAATCGGCAAAAACCCCGGGGGGTGGCAACCCTTGCAGCCCCTCTTGCTTGTAGCCGCAGCTCTGGATGCAGAATGTCAGGACGCGAAGGGTCCCCTTTTGTTGATGATGGATGACGACATGGGGATCAAACGTGGTCTTTTCAGCAGAATTTGCTTGAGAGCGCTTCATCACGGCGAGGGGGAAAGACGATGGGGTGTGTCAGTACGGTTCCCCTCAAAAGGGAGGAGGGCGGTGAAGTCCGTGATATGATTCCGCCAGCCACGGTCAGCGAAACCCCCCGCTCTCGCTTATCGCCGGAAAAAAGGTCCGGGACCTCTCAAGCCTGGGCCTTCTTTGACCAAGCCTTGATTCACCCAGCGAGTCATATGCCGCCCCCTTTCCGGAAACGCAAAGTAGAGGGAAAAAACCTTAGGTGGTTAACCACCCAAAAATTTTTATCCAGCAGCGAAAGCATGGGGAAATGGAGGCAAAAATTTGGGCCCAAAAAAGGCCAACCAACGCCGGGCCTCCAACCACGTCACACCCTCTGTTCCACCTCCTCCGCACCCCAAGGTTCTCAGTGCCCTGTCTCTCGATCATGATAAAGGGATCAGCCTCCGTTCAGCCCCCAGCGTGCCCCGAGTACCCCAGCACCCCCAGAGACCCTCCTACCCCTTCTCCTTCCCCCCATTTTTAGACCTGCACGCCCTAAAACGGCCGTCTAACAGCCCGCCTTTGTCTTCCCGGTTTGGGGCAAAGAAACACTTTAACCCAAACCCTCCCAAAGCCAAAAGCCGAATGTCTGCATTTCCCGGTTTTGGCCTTGAATGGCCCTTTTCCCCTTGGGGGGACACAGATGGGTTCGCCACGTCATGCCCTTTCCTCCCCAAAAACCAGATGCCGAGCGGATTTCTTTGCCCGAAAAAGCCGTCCGCCCTGGGCCCGCATGTGTCATCTAAAAATTTTAAGCGCCTTTTCTTATCTGTGGGGAAAAAAATCCCTCGACCCCCGACACATGGACTAGTAAGCCGGCAAGGCCGCTAAAATCTCTGGACGCTCACTGGGGGAGTGGGTGTGGCCCTGGGGGGGGACGGTGGCCTCAGGTCGGGGCCCCTCTTCAAAACCGCAGGGTGGGCAGGGTTCTTTCCCCCAATCCCTGGTGGCTCCCCGTGCCCAGAGAAACCAGGCCCTGTTGAAATTTAAACTGTCTTGGAGACCGTCCACACCCGGTCAGGGGGCTGTGGACGGCTCTCCGTAACGGACCGACGCTGGTGGGGCCCGAACCTTGTCCCAGGCAAGGGTTTTGGGGTGCGGGTAAAGGGGGGAATCTGCTGGCCGCCCCTTAAATCGGAGGGTGGAGCAATCCCCTTTCCCGGCACATGTCATAACCTTGTCGCCAGAAATTTCTAAAGAGTCCCGGGTTGGACTGCCTGCTGAGGAAGGCTCAAGTCAAGTTCGCCTTCCGCCGTTGCACCCCCTTTGTCCCGGGTGGCTGCGTTGCGCTCAGCTCCCCCCCCCGTCAACTGTCTCATTGTTTACGTGGCAACACGCTGGAATTCCCCCCTCCCCATGCTCCAAGATTGTGGCAGCGCGCAATGCCCTTAGCAATACGAAGTGACACATGGCCTGAAAGCAGGGGTGCGGACCTCGGGGTGTTGAGCCACCGGAGTGGGGCAGGGGAAAGAGCTCGCACCATCCTTGCCGTTTTGAAAAAGCCACCAAAATGGCAGTGCGGACAAGCCCCTTTCGCATGAGCATTTTGGTATCTTGTTCTGGAACGATGTTGGAAAACTCTGAAAACAGGTCCCCCCGCGACGGGGGGAGGGGGTACAGTCGGGAAAGGGGCCTTTTTCCACAAAACCCGACAGTTTCCAATTTTATCGGTCTTCATTAGGGATGGTTGGGGTCCCAAACTAGTGCAAGGTGGCCATCAATTCAGGGGGATCATCTCAGGGGAAGTAGGGCTGTGTTTAAGTGTGCCGGGGCCGGCGGAGGAGGAGGAGGAGGAGGGGCGTATTTCCCGACACCCTGTTACCCACGTCCCGCCTTGGAAAGAGGTTGGCGAAATTTTTAGGGGGGAGGAAAATGAGGGAAAAATCAGTTTCTAGTGCCCCTGACCCAGAGGCTTGGAAATAAAGGCTCCATTCTCACTAGTGTTGGATGCTCCATTTCCCCCAACATGTCCTCCATTTAAGGCCATCAAAATGAACAACAGTTACTGGGTGGGCCCCCCTCCTGGATCCCCGGTACAAAACAAAAATCAGCCTTCCTTCCCCCACCCAAAAAAGAGTAAAATGAGGAATGGAGACCCTTTCTGATTGACAACTGGAGACATATGTTGTGTCGCTTACGTCCCCAAATGTCACGGTGGAACAACTAGAAAAGTGACGGTATGGGGCAATGGGGGTAGCGGCAGCGAGGCAAGGGTGGCAGAAGCCTAATGGTGACCCCCTGGCAATCTTTGTTTACCCCTCACCAAAAACATGCAAAGCAGGGCAAATCCAACACCAGGATCCTTAAGTTTAGGTGCAGATATCTGCGTTCAAAAAACCCTGTTTTTGTATGTTTCCGGGCCCCAAAACTTTGGGTATCCAAATGGACGAATGGCCCGAGCTGGCTCGTACGTCATAGAGGTGTTTTCCCCCCCCACAGCCAGCTTATCTGAGCGGACCTTCAGCACATGGAGGAGTCATTACAGACAAAGCATCCGGCTTTCCACAAAAAATGGTTTGTTTGACTTTCATCAAGATGAAACAGGCATGGATCCTGATGATGTTGTGGCCCCAATTTCTGAGGTCACCGATTTGTTGCCGGTCTATTCAATTCCTCTTTAAAAAAGAAAAGTCCTCTTAAAAATGTTTTTTAAAATGTCATTTTTTACTGCAATTTTTTTTTCTCTTTTCCCCAACATTCATTTTGCTGGTTTTGCTGTGAGGAGACTGTAAAAGACAGCAAGGTTTTTTGAAACACCGATTCCTTTACTCACTTTATTTAAAAGTTTTTGCATTGTCAATGGTTTTGAGGGATGTTGCTGTGAGATACAGCTATAATTATGGCCTTTGGAACAGAATTGGCTTTTAAGTGGCATTTTTTCCCCAGATTTTTTTAGTGATGAGAAGTCATATTTTTAATTTTTTGGGGGCAGTGCTGTGAGATACAGCTATAATCATGGTCCCTTTGGAAGAGAAATGTGGTTCTAGTGGTATTTTCCCCTCACAATTTTTAACAGTGGTGAGAAGTCATTTTTATAATTTTTTTTGGGTCATGCTTTTGAAAAGCAGCAATATACAGGTCATATTTAAAAAAAATTGGTTTCTAACATACATTTGTTCTTCACAATTGTCCAAAGTGGCTCAAGGGTCATGCTTTGAATTTTTGGGGGCATTTTGCTTTGAAATGCAGCTATACTACGGGTCCTATTATAAAAAAAATGTTGTTTCTAACAGACATTTGTTCTTCACAATTGTCCAAAGTGGCTCAAGGGTCAGGCTTTGAATTTTTGGGGGCATTTTGCTTTGAAATGCAGCTATACTACAGGTCCTATTATAAAAAAATGTTGTTTCTAACAGACATTTGTTCTTAACAATTTTCAAGAGTGGCTCAAGGGTGTTGGTGCTGTCAGAAACAGGATTAGGTAGGACACTGTTCATGGACCCATATTGCAAAATGACTTGTTTTTGCAAGATCTTTAACCCCTTAAGGACCCGGCGGTTTTTTTGGGTGACACGTTCGTTTTTCCCCCTCCCCTTTCTGAAGCCATAACGTTTTATTTTTCCATCTACATAGACACATGAGGGCTTTTATTTTGGGGACAAGATGTACTTTCTAATGGTGTTTATTTTACTAACTATAGAATATACGGGGAAAAACCGCAAAAAAATTCCAAGTGGGACAAATTGTGAAAAAAAATGTATTTTTTTCATGTTTGCGGGGGTTTTGCTTTTACAGCGTTCAATCTTCGGTAAATATAATGTGTTGTCTGTATTCTTCAGGTTGTTACGCATCCGGCATATACCAAACATGTAGGTTTCCCTTTATGTTTTGGTACCGTAAAAAAATTCCAAAACATTTTCTATTTTGAAATTTGCGCCACGGCGCCATTTTGTTGCGACCAATTACTTTTTGTACTAACACCTACGGACGTCAGTGATGGGGAATTTTTTGCGGGCTGAAGTGTACTTTTTCTAGCTAGCAGTTTGTAATGCATGCGACTTTTTTGATCATTTTTATTCCATTTTTTGAGTGACGTAAAATGACCAAAAAAACGAAAATTTTGGCGTTTGGAATTTTTTTTCTTCTACGGTGTTCAGCGTACGGGATAAATGATGTTATATTTTTTTTAGATCGGACTTTTTGGACGCAGCGATTACCAAATATGTGTAACTTTTTTATTATTTTAATGATTTTATTTGTAAAATGGGGAAAAAAGGGGGGTGATTTGAAATTTTAATACTTTTTTTTTGTACTTTAAAACTTTATTATTTTTTTTTTTTACTGTAACATTGAGGCCACCTGTGGTACTTGGACCATAGGTGGCGCATTGTTAATAAAACCCAATGCATTGCATAGGCAATGCATTAGGGTATCCCAAAGATGGCGGTTTCCCCACTTCCTGTCTGCGGACGGAAGTGGGGGAAACCGGCCAGGGTAAAATGACGGGAGCCCTTTACAAGGGTACCCCCACAATGCACGGTGATCGGATGGGGCAGCGTAGCTGCGCTTATGCCGATCACCGCACCGATTTGGCGTTAATTCAGACGCCGTGGCCATCTTTGCCGCGGCCGCCTGATGGGTAAAACAGCGCCAGCGGCGGAGCCACCCGCCGGCGCTGTTACTGCCGGGTGTTAGCGGCGATTTGCCGCGGCGGCTGTGCGGGGGGGTCGCGGAGCGATCCCCTGCAAAGCCCCTTAGCGGCCCTGGGACGTACTGATACGCCCAAGGTCGTTAAGGGGTTAACATAGCTATCAATCCCTGTATTGAGACAACCCATTTAATACAATTAAAAAAAAGAGAAACAAAGACATGGTGGGAAATTTCCCTCCTATTTTAAAAAATGTGTTTTTCTAGAATTAAACTACTAAAAAAACTTGTATGTACAAAATAGCGGGTAAAAAAATTACTCTGAATTGTACAAGGGAGGTACAAAGGAAAATTACCAGATGTAGGTTATTCAGAGGACATGGAGTATGGAGCACGGACAGAGAACAAAGTACAGAGACAATTTCCTCCAGCACGTTGAGTAAAATGAGAAAAAGAATGCCAAGAAAAAGGGCACCTGGGTGGAACAGGAGCGTTAACCACCAGTATTTCCAAGTGAAGCTCAATTGGTCCGCACTCATACGGAGGGGCAAGCGCTACCCAGGTCTTGACTGTGTACTGAGGAAGGCTGGAGTTCTCACACTTCCGCTTCCGCACTCTGCTTCAGCACGACAGTTTTCGTTGCTGCGTCATCAGGGCATTTTAACCTGCGTGTTAATAGATGACAGACGCCAGCCTGGGCTCTCACCGCACCCACTGTAACTCCGGCCCTGGGTCATGCTGTGGCACAGGACAGGTATAGTCAATGTCCAGTTCAACTAAAATGGTGGTTGAAAGACTCCTTTTTCCGGCACTTTTTAATCTGGGGGTCAGACAGGTTTAATGGTCATACTGTGGCCCAGGACAGGGACAGTATATGTCCAGTTCAACTAAAATGGTGGTTGAAAGACTCCTTTTTCCGGCACTTTTTAATCTGGGGTCAGACAGGTTTAATGGTCATACTGCGGTCCAGGACAGGTATAGTCAATGTCCAGTTCAACTAAAATGGTGGTTGAAAGACTCCTTTTTCCGGCACTTTTTAATCTGTGGGTCAGACAGGTTTAAGGGTCATGCTGCGGTCCAGGACAGGGTTTGTCAATGTCCAGTTCAACTAAAATGATGGTTGAAAGACTCCTTTTTCCGGCACTTTTTAATCTGGGGGTCAGACAGGTTTAATGGTCATACTGCGGTCCAGGACAGTTCTAGTCAATGTCCAGTTCAACTAAAATGGTGGTTCAAAGACTACTTTCTTCCGGCACTTTTTAATCTGTGGGTCATGCAGGTTTTTAGGGTCATGCTGCGTTCCAGGACAGGGATATTCAATGTCCAGTTCAAGTAAAATGATGGTTCAAATAATACTGCCTTCTGGCACTTTTTAATTTGTTGGTGATGCAGGTTTAAGGGTCATGCTGTGGTACAAGACAGGGATAGTGAATGGTGTGTGACTTTTTTTCTGTGGCTTTTATAGCCTAAGTGTTGTGCCTAAGATGTAGCAGGTATCCATTTGACTGTTGTGGCTTTTAATTCCAGCTTATCCAGCCCTGTTTGGTGTGTAAGAATGAAGGTGTTGTTGCTCTCCCATAGACTTTAATGGTCATCGCTCATAATCGACTGCTCACTATCGAAAAACCTTATCGATGGTGGCCGACTATCGACTATCGCCCGATGTCGATAGCCAACGTGATCGCTCAACACTAGTGAAGAAATTGAATAAATTTCCTTCACATACTCTGTACAGTATATTCTGGAGCTAATAGTTCATTCATAGCTACAATGGCCTCGTTTGATTCATAATCTTAAAAGCGAGATTAAGTACATTTACGTAAGTCACGATAAACTGACCAAAGGACTATTATGCTGCCTTCAGGAAAAGCCTTTCAGGGACTGGTCATCGATTTTACACAGCATTTGGCTCATTCTTAGCCTTTCGTTTGATGTTTAATACTTCAGGAGCACATTACAAGTTTCACTGCTAATATTTGTTGAGGACGTTAAACTGTTTATAATAAAACTCCTGCAGAACATTTTTACTCTTCTCCGAGCTGTTTGTCATGAACAGAAAATAGAGAGGAAGAAGAACTAACATGAAATAACAGTCAGAGATGAGACAGCTGCACAAGTTCTCGATAAAACTACATATTATATTTGACTGGACAGCATAGTCCAAAAGTTTTTGTTACATTAGAGTTGAGTGCTTACAGGGTTAAAACCTTCCCTCTTCAATACTCCTTCTTTTCTACACAGCTACAGTATACAGCATTTCTACAGGCAGACACCACTACAAAGGGTTGGATTCATACAGTGTCGGATTGGGGTGGCTAGAGCCCACCAGAGGAGTTAATTCTGGGGGTCCACCCTAAATATACTGTACTGTGCCTCCCTACCTCTCCTACTTGTGCAGTGCCCCCACCCAGTCTCGCTTTAATTTATACATTTGACATCATCACATCCGCCTGTAATCCTGATAGGGCGCTGGGGTTTCTGAGTCTCCTTCATCTAATTGCAGCAGGACACCAGGTGGTAAACATAAAAGGTGTAAAGGTATGTCCCTCTCCCCGAATGATACATTTCATGTAAATCAAAATATACAAATAGCTAAAACACAAATTACTAAGTGTAAAATTACTACATAATGGTCATATAGTTACCAAATAACATCACTACACAAAACCAGAATCCCAAGACCAAATACCAGCACATCATGACCACATATCACAAACACATAGTGACTGAATAATACCAAAATATATCCTCCTCACCACATATCAGTCATATAGTGACTGAATACTACTGCCACACAATGGCCACATTTCACTACCACATAGTGACTGAGTAATACACTATACCATTACTGAATATAAGTCATTACAGTACAACCAATACTGCCAATATACCCTGGCCATATAATGGTAGATGCCAGTCGTACACTGGCACTTTGCACACATACAAGTGATTCCAGTAAAGTTACATCCAGTGACACACCGTGAACAGCTTCGCTGATAAGTCATTCCCTTCTCTGATGAGTCATTCTCTTTCCCTTTTCTTCTTCATCAGGTTCAGACCACCATGACATCTTCTCCCAATAGAATTTATCACACAAATATCTTAGACTTCCAGCACTATCCAACAGTATTACTGATAAAAAAAAAAAAAAAAAAAACACAACAGCTAAAACACCGAAAACGTGGAATAATATAAAAAATTATACATAATGTCCTGTTATTCTAGTACCTAACACAAAAATCCATCGCGATTCCCTACTCAGTAATTTCTTTACTAGATCTCCCCCTCTAACAGTATGTGTTTCAATGCTCTGAAAAGAAAAGGAGCTCACATCACCACCATGGACCTCAGCCAAATGTCGCGAGACCATGGAGATTCTCAGCATGTTATTCCGTCTCCCCATTCATTGGGCTGTGATGGATTTATTGGACTAAGTTGAACCAGCGTTGAATCCATTTCTTTATTAACCCCTTAAGCCAAATGCCGGAAAAGTAGTTAATGACCAGAACATTTTTTTAGTTTTTGCCTCCTTGCGTTTCAACAATTATAACTTTTTTATTTTTTCAATGACGCAGTTGGATGAGGCCTCGTTTTATTCAAGACAATTTGTACTTTATGGGGGAATAGTTTAAGTTCACTTATAAAAAATTGCAGTAATTTTTTTGATTTGTAAAAAAAATTTTGGTTTTTTTTTTTTTTTTTTTTTACACCATTCACATTTCACACTTAATAACTTGTTAGATTAATTCTACAGGTTATTACGGTCGTGTGGATACCTAAGATGTGTAGGTTTTTTTGTGTGTGTAATTTATGCACAATTATTTTTTACTAAATATTTATTTTTATTTATTTATTTATTTTTTTATTCTTTTTTCTTACACTTTTTCTGTTTTTTTTTACTTTTTTTTTTACTCCCATGAAGGGAGAACTTTTAAATTTTTTTATTTTTTTTTTTACACTTAGTAATATTCATATATGCTAATACATTCTAATCTGTGTCAGTCTGACACAAGCAGTGATCTGGACAGCACACAGTGTGTCCAGGTCACTGGCTTGTTACACAGACAGCTCTGGGGCCACTCTAGGTCCCCAGAGCTGACTGTGCAGCCGTTCCCCTGGCTCTGTCGGGTCACCGGGTGTTCCGATCACCCGACAGAGCAGGGGATCCCTTTGATTGCGCTGCGGTAACGCACCGCCGCAATCAAAGGGTTAAAGCATCAGGTTGCAGAGGTTTCCTCCGCTACCCGGTGCTCACAGGACATGCTCTGGGATCGGGGCTGTGTAGTACAGCCCCGATCCCATTGCAATTGCAGCGCCGGGCGCCGCAAACTCCAATGTCTGCAGCGACGCCAAAAGACGTCGCTGCAGACGACCGACCCGCCACGGCCGCCGTCAAAAGACGGTGTGCAGTCGTTAAGGAGTTAAATGGTCAATGAGGGCTGGTGTCGAGGAGAGTTTATTTAAATAAAGTGTTTTTTGGGCTCTGTCAGTGTGTTTCTTTTAATATTTTATTCCAGTATTTGTAATAGAGGTTTTGACAGATGCCTCTGTTTTACTATACTGGGGCTAAGTGTCAGCCTTTGGGTTGCAAATTAACACTTCTGGCTGAAACCAAGCCCCAGCACTAGTAATAGAGAGACATCTGTGAGACACCTCTTTAACTAACACTGGGAAAATTTTTTTAAAAATATACACCGAAACAACACAAAAAACTCTTCGTTTAAATAATCAATCCCTGAAAACATACATAGTTGACCATTTTATTAAAGAAATGGATCAAACTCCGGACCAACATTATCCAACCACTCAACGCTAAAATTAAAAAACACTGATAACATTTAGCTACAGTTTCTAATTACCTGAGCACATAACATAAATAGGGCCCTACAGATAGAACCTCCCACCTTCTAGATAGGAGTCCCCAAATTAGTTAGACAAACCAATGCTATTATATAGGTAGCCCCCCTTCCCACTTGGTAGCTAGGTAAATAGGAGACACCAATTATGTGGTTAAACCGCATAGATAGGTAGGTATAGCTAACAGGTGGTAAGACCCCAGCTAGAAAAGGCTCCAGGTAGGTTGTCAATGCCCCAATTGGGTAGTTATATACGCAGACAAGGCCTCTAATAGGTAAGTAAGCATGTAGGCAGAAAGGCTCCAGGTAGGTACAGTGAAGGAAATTATTATTTGATCCCTTGCTGATTTCGTAGGTTTGCCCACTGATCAGACATTACCACCAAAATTTTAGGTGGGTTTAATTTTAACAGGGGAAGATGAGTATAAAAAAAAAAATCCGAAAATCACATTGTATAAATTAATAAATTTATTTTCATTTTCTGGGGAAAAATAAGTATTGATCCCCCCCAAACCCAAATTAGAGTTTAGCTCCTACAGACCAGTTAAACTTTCCTAATAATAGCTGCCCTAAATAGTCCCTTTATAAGAACTCCTGTCCCCAACTCAATTTAAAATCAGTCAGACGTACCTCAAAACATGGGCAAGACCAAAGAGCTTTCCAAGGATTCAGGGACAAGTCATAACCTGATAAAGCTGAATTTGGGCTAAAAACCATAGAAAGATGTTTAGTGAGAAGACAACTGTTGGTGCAATAGAAAGAAAATGGAAGAAATAAAAAAAGACGTCAATCAAAAACGATCGGGGGCACTATGCAAAATCTCCCTTGGGGGGTACCCTTTGATCATGAGGAAGGTGAAAATCAGCCAAAAAACTACAGGGGGGGGGAACTTGTTAATGACCAAAGGGCAGCTGGGACCACATTTTACAAAAAAACCTTTGGAAACACATTCACCATAAGGTTTAAAATCCTGCAGTGCGCACAAGGTCCCCTTGCTCAAGAGGCCCCTGTGCAGGCCCGTTTGAAGTTTGCCAAGAACACCTAAAATTTTTCGGATGATTGGGAGAATGCTGTGGTCAAGAACAAAATTTTTAGCTTTTGGGCATTAACTCAACTTTCCTTTTTGGAGGAAGAGAAATATGCCTATGACCCAAAGAAAACCGTCCCCACTGCAAGCATGGATGTTGAAACTTTATTTTTGGGAGTGTTACCTGCTAAGGGCACAGGACTACTTCTTGCATCAAGGGGAAATAAAATGGAACCATGAAACGTAAACCTGAGTGAAAACCTCCTTACCTCTACCAGGACTTTGAAAATGGTCGGTTGGGGTCTTCCCAAAGCAAGAAATGACCCAAAACATATAGCCAAGGAAAACAAAGGATGGCTCAAAGAAAGCACATTAAGGCGGAGTGGCCTAGCAGTCCCCAAACCTAAATCCCATAGAAAACTGGGGGAGTTAAGTCCAATTTCCCAAGCGACAGCCTCATATCTTAATGACAGAAGATCTCAAAGAGGGGGGCCAAAATTGCACATGTGCCAAACCTCATCATCAACCAAAAAAAGATACTGTTGTGCTTGCCAAAAGGGGTTTTTGCCACCAAGAAATTAATCATTTTTGTCATGGGACAAATACTTTCGACGCAAAGGCAAATAAATTTAATAATTTAACAAAATTTTCTGGATTTTATTTTGGATATTCTATCTCCAATGTTAACATTAACCATCCTTAAATTAAAGTGTTCATGCCTTTGTCAGTGGCAAACTTACAAACACAAGGGATAAAAAATTTTATTTCCTTCAGCCCTGGGTTGATAGGAAATTGGGAAAAGGCCCCATGGGGTAGCTTGGGACCCGGGTCTTTTTGGGAGGTAGGCCCCAAAAACAGTTGGTGGTAGGCCCAAGATATAGGTTAGGCCTGGGTAGGTATTTTTGCTGGTATAAGTGGGAAAGCCCAGTTGGATGTGGGCTCAAAGTAGATTAAAGGGCCCATGAAATAGAGGTTTTAGGACATGAAGGGAGCTTAGTAGGCCTCAGGAAGGGAGCTAAGTAGGCATGGGTAGGTTTTTTGGGCCCCAAGGTTGGAAGTATAACCCCCTGTAGAAAAAAATTTACCTCTCCCCTTCCCCCTGACAAGGGGGCATTCCAGCTCCATAGAAAGCCCAATAGGTGGCATAAAAAATGTGACACCCCATCACAACACATGCTTTAGGTCACATGGCTGATGACTGATAGGCTCCACTCCTCTAAGTGCAATTTTCCTCAATCCCTGTGACATGCCACTGAATGAAAAAGGGCTTGGCTTTTAAGGCCAATTTTCCCGGTGGCCCGTGCCCCCTGTTTTAGTGGGCTGCATAGCAGCTACAGGGTTTTTCTACGGGGGAAAGATCCACTACAAAGGCGACACCCCAAAGGGTGCAAAATTGCTATGGAAGCAAATCGGAAACACCACAGGGTTTTTCGCCAGCGTAGCCTCACCTGTAGCTCTTGCTTCTAATCTTTTATTCTATTTAGCAGTATCACATAAAACATTAAAGGCCAAAAAAACCCTTTGATGGTCCAATCATTTTCATAGGGACACCCTGCTGAATAAGCCAGTTTCTTAAAGTCAATGCTACTTTAGGCCATATTTTAACTTACTTTTACATGTTTTGGGCTAGGAAAACTTTCTGTCCAGGGGCATCTTTAAAGGGAAAAACATATATTGCAAACTACTTACACCCTTCATGACAGTAGTATTCCCTAATGACAATGGCCTCTTTCAGCAACAAACTGTACCCTGCCACAGTGCAAAAATTGTTTTGGAATGATTTGAGAACTGATAAAAATAAAGTGATGAATTGCCGTAAACCCCCCACCATGATGCTCTGAAAGAAAAAAAAGTTTGATCCATTTGGGTCCTACCTTCAAACTTTCATAACTCAAAGGATATGTTACTAAGATCTTGGTGCCACATATACCACATGCCCCCTTCAGGGGTCTTGTAGAGTACAGGCCTTACACAAGTAAGACCCACATAGTATTAAGTTGGTGGTTTCAATGTTATGGCTGATCAGTGTATATCTAGACAATTTTTTTCTTTCTCTGAAGCCTGAAAAGGTTGTGATCTGGAGAGAAAAGTAATAAAAACATACCATAAATAACAGTCAAGCAGTAAAGATAGGGGTTATCAGCCGAAAAAATCAGCATCCATTCGAAATTTTTATCTGTACATTGAAAGGCAATTTTTCAGTGGTGGTGATGCTTCTATGGAGTTAACGAAAGAAGGAAAGTCATTTTTAACAGTTTGAAATGTTACCCATTAAAAGTGATGTCAAATAAATTAATCGAACAATGTTTTTTTTTATCGGAAATTGCATGTAATACGTGACCGGGTTTTAAAGGCCCAAAAAAATTTGTCATTTTTACTTTTTTGTCTTTTTATTATTATTTGCCATTTACATTTTTGGCAGGATGAAAAGTCCCTTTTTTTTTTCCATTACACTCCAAGACTGGAGGGCTTTTGATTTAAAATCCCCCAGTGCTTGATTAGGGAGTAACGACGAGATGGTGAGTGACGCCCGACGCTTGCTTAACGGCAATTTTAAATTTAAGCTCCTCAACAAAATTTCGGGTTTTTGTAAAGCTTGGGAAAAAATACAGAAAAATTTCATCAGAAAAAAATAGTATCTATATGGATTTGGAACAAAAACCATCACAAAAAAAATCCTAAACAAATCCAAACTAAAAAATATAATTTTAAAATTTTCCCCAAAAAAAAACGATTACTATCTCAAGCCCTACCTTAGTAAATATATTTTTATATTAACATATACACACTGTCCCTTCTATTTCCCTACACTTATCCTCAAATAGACCAAGAAAATCGTCCCGATAAGGACGGCCTAGCTTTTAGGCTCATCCATTAAATCACTTTATTCCCATCAACCCCAGAAAAAATTAACAAAAATCATTTCTTCAGTTTTAAAGATAATCAATTCAAAATCCAAACACAGTTATCACTATTCCGTAGAACCCATATAAAGTACTCAAAGGTCACAGTCCACTGAAAAAAACCTGCAATTTTTCTTTTCAATATAGGGTAATTCTTAATACGTCCGTGTAAGGAAATAAGATACATTTTTCCAAAATCACTCAAGATACATCAAACCTTATCCTCGACTTTCCCCCCCCATATTAGGGGTTCATCAGGGGGATCTCCTAGGGGGAAAATCATACTGACTCAAGAAAAATCTCCCCCGATTGCTGAGTTACTATTTCCTTATCCCATCTTAAATAGGTTCAAAAGACCGCTGTTTTTCCCGCCCCAGGGGCGCTCCCCCACTCGGCGCTTCAAACGCGCTGCGCATGCCTGGCATTAGGGGGCAAAACATGGGAACCAGCGCCGTTCAGGGCCGCCCCCCCGCACGATAACTCCATCTTCAATTGCTACTCGTCCATGGGGGCCACAAGAGGGCACCCCGACAACCACACCCTCACCGCCATCCCGATGACTCGGCGTCACATTTTCTACTGCGCATGCCCCCCGGCAAAAAAACCGCATCACAACCGGCCAAAATCATTTTCGCACGGGCCCCAAACCAACGCGCGTCCCACTCAGACTCCCCACCACATCCAACCAATTCTCAGCGAGTTATATAGGGCGGATGTCCAGTTTTTTTTCTCCATTCTCCAAAGGCGCAGCTCAAAAACCATAAGTTAAACCTTACCATCACGCAAGCACAAAAGCTTTCACTATAAATCACTCCCCAAAATTAGATAAAAGATACATACCACGGCCAAACAGTATACGCTTAATTTTATATCACATTCTTTTGGTGGTTAGATAAGAAACCGTTTTTAAAACCACCCCCAAAATTCCTCATTGGGCCAAAATCCTACAAGAAGATCTAAAAGAGGGGTACCTAATAACATAGAGGAACATCATTTTAAAAAATAAACAATACAATCAGCAAAAGTATAAAGTTTTCGGTCAAGAATAATACAATCCCTAAAAAATAAATCAATCCAATGGGTATTCTGTCCAGATACCCCACCATTTATTAGAGCCCCCAGGAACCAAAAGATTTTTAAAATATATATACCGGAATTTCAAATAAAACAGCCAAAAAATAAAAATTTTGTTAAGACCCCTGGGTGTAGTTTTCATTCTAAAGGGCCCTCTGTTTCCCCCCTTTCAAAGTAATTTTTTACAAAATTCCCCTTTTTTAATGTTGATTTTTCTTCTCCATACACAAAAACACCATCCCCCAGGGAAACTCCCCATGCTCCACCAATATGCCTGGCAAAAGGGGTGGACGCCCCAATTCCACATCCCCAAAATGTTCACCAAACGAATTTTTAAATTTTCTGGTCGTCTTGCCTAATTTGTTTGCCAAAGCACAATTAAGAGAAAAAACAACTTCCCGGGTACAGCAATTCATAAAACACGAATCCATAGATCTTCCCTTCACCGAACCTAAAACTCCTTTGGGCTGGCAATATACTTACAAAATGTACACTCCGCACTAAACATTCCCAAGGTTTACGTTCAAAAAACCCTGTTCCTGTTGGTTTTTGGGACTTTTGTGGCTTTAAACAGCCTACCCTCAAAACCCTTCCCCTTCTAAAAGTCACTTGAGGAGTTTTGAGGAAAAATCAGCTAGATCTTTGTAAATGCAATATACCCCAATGTCTCCGCAAGATCTTCATTACACATGGGTTTGGTTTTCATATTGCCTATTTTCCTAAAAGGGTTTCCTCCCTCCTTTTTCCCCTCGGGTTCAATAGATGGTTTTCCCGTCACTCTAAGTGCTTCTTAAATGCAGGTTTCAATACTGATGGGGGATACCCCCTTTCCCGGGAAACCCATCCAGGTCATTTGCCTTTGGGAAAAATCCTTATTCCGGGGGCAGTTTTCTATGAAACCCCCCCGAGGGGGCTATTTGTAGCCGTCTCCTTACGATGATCCAAGTTTTATGTAACCCAAACCCCGAAAACCTCAGACCAAAAAATCTAATTTCTGACATATGGATCTAAAAAACTTTAACCCAATCTCATTTGTTCAAACACCCGGATAAATTCTCTAAACGGGCCCTCCGGCCCTCCACAGCCAAGACACATCTAGAATCTGCCCATATAGAATTTTATTGGGAACCCCTCCATTTCCCTCCGAACCCAGGGCTCTCTCCCCCAGCCCGGGAAAAGATTCGCAACGGGGAGCCAGGGTTCCCTAGCGGTACCCCTGACTGGGGAGACCCTGGTCCGAAAAAGGGAAAAAGTTTTGGGAGAAAAAAAAAACCAAAAAGTTCAAAACCATTTTATTATGTTTTTTCAAATTGTTCCCCCCCCTTCCCAAGGAAAAATTCACGCATTGGGGGCCCCATGGGCGGAATACTGCTGTACAGTCCTCCAATCCCCTGAGGGCCAACCTACTCCCTTTTCCCTGTTTACCCCCCAGTTTTTTTTAGGGGGTCAGGCCGATCTCTTAAAAAAGGGGAAAACAAAAAAAAAGTCCCCGATACCTTGTCCACAAGATTCCCCACATTTCTGTGTCAAGAATCAAAACCCCACCAACGGGCGGCCCCCTCAGGGGGGGCCAGACCTTTTTTGCACCTTGGGTAATGCCCCTAAAATAATAGGGGCAGTGTGTTTATGTTATATAAAAAAATATATTTTACTAAGGTAGACTTGAAACTAAAATTTAAATTTTTTTGTTTTACATCAAAAATTAATTTTTAAGTTTTGGGTTTGTTTTGGATTCTTTGTAAACTTTGGGAAAAAAACAACCACCTAAGTACGCTCAAGTTCGTTCAAGACTGGGGAAAATGAATGACAACCGTTTTAAAATATTAGTCAGATTATCTCTTACCCATTTCTGCCAAAACAGATCTCACTGGGAAACAGCAGAAAAGACATTTTAACATTGTGACTTAAAGAAGCATTCTATCAATTTTCCACCAGCAATATTCTAGCAGTGTAATGTGTTTCATGTCACACATTTAGAACCCTATAATTTTGGGGCAAGGGGGTTTCCCACCTGACCACCATCCCCGTCCTGGGAGACAGGAGACCAGTCTTTTTTGATTTACTACCTTTCATGAAGACAGGTTTACATATTTTGCTATCTAGCCCTACTGAAACTTCAGACCCCCCACTCCCCACCAAGATTTTCTTCCTTTTTTCCTCTGTATAAAAATTCACTAATGTATATTTCTATTAGGGTAGAAGTGACAGAGTAGCTGAGTTTTTACAATGGTCAGATGTAAAGTTATGAAACTCCCCTGACTCTCTAAAGTATTCTATGAGAAGCGGCTTCACACTGCTCTATGCTGCTTGTGTAATGTGAAACATATTAATCACAAGCAGGATATATTTCCCAACACAAAGGGTAATACATTTTAATATCTTTGCTACTTAAAAAGACTAATTTGCAAGCTCAGAAAACCACTCTGTTTCCATTGTCATGTGATGATGAAAGCCAACAAGTAGATCTTGTAATATTAGTAGTGGTGTTTTTTTATTGTGCAATACAAATACAGGTACAATCCTTCTGTATTACCTTTTTCTTATTTTCTTATTGATGTTTACTTTGTCTACAAGGTGAAAATTAAAATGCTGGGAGAAAAAGAGACACAGTTTGTGGACCTCCAAAGTCTCCAGATAACTATTCTCCATCTTTCAGTCACCCAAAGGAATAGTAGTATACTCAGGGCAGTTCCTAGGCTAAATTGCACTCAGGTCGAGGTGAAGAAATTTCACCTCCCCCCCCCTTAGCATAATGCACCACAATGCATCACCATAAACCAAGGCCAAAATATACAAAAATCTTTAACACATTGTGCTACGTATAAAGCAACAAAATATAACACTGCACAAAACCAGAATCCCAGGCTAATAGTAACTGTGTCCAACTAAGACCACATATCACCAGTATGTAGTTACCGAATAATACTGCTACACTATGACCACATATCACCAGCACATAGTGACCATAGTGACCAAATACCACAACACCGTAACTACATATCACCACATAGTGACCATTACTGAATACAAACCATTACACTGCAACCAATATTACTGTCATACAATGACCATACAGAGATGGATACCAGCTGTACACAGGTTCTGCAGACTTGTAAATGATTACAGTGAAGATATATTTAGTGACTCACAGGAGACGTCTCTGAAGAGTTGTTTTCTTTCTCTTCTTCGTCTCCATTTGTCCCAAATGCCATGACGACTTCTTCCGGCCACGACTCTTCACTGTAGAATATACAAAACAAACATCTTAGACTTTATCAGCACTTCTCTACCAATTCCTATCTCTATACAAACTCCCCATCAATAGCACCTCATATGGTAGCCATGTAATATGCTTCCTGGTAGCCATATAGTAGCCTCCTGTAGCCACATAGTTGCCCCTGTAGCCAGGTAGTTATATGCCCCCTGTAGCAAGGTACTTGCCCCGTGTAGCCAGGTAGTTGCTCCTGTAGCCATGTAATACCCACTGTAGCCAGATAGCTTCCCCCTGTAGCCAGATAGTAGCCCAACGTAGCCATGTCATATCCCCCGGTAGCCAGATAGCTGCCCCCTGTAGCAAGATAGTAATCCACTGTAGCCGTGTAATACCTCCTGTAGCCAGATTGTTGCCTCTGTTGCCATTTAGCAGCCCCTTGTAGCCAGAGAGTAGCCCACTGTAGCCAGGTAGCTGCTCTCTGTAGACATGTAGTAGCCCCCCTGTAGCCAGATAGTAGCCAAATAGTGGCCCCTGTAGCCAGATAGTAGCCCCCTGTAGCCAGATAGTAGCCCACTGTAGCCATGTAATACTCCCTGTAGCCAGGTAGTTGCCCCTGTAGCCAGATAGTAGCCCACTGTAGCCATGTAATACCCCCTATAGCCAGGTAGTTGCCCCTGTAGCCATGTAATACCCCCATAGCCAAGCAGCTGCCCCTGTAGCCATGTAATACTCTCCCTGTATCCAGATAGTAGCCCACTGTAGCCATGTAGTACCCCCCTTGTAGCCAGACAGTTGCCCCTGTAGCCATGTAATACCTCCCCTTGTAGCCAAATAGTTGCCCCTGTAGCCATGTAGTACTCCCCCTTGTTCCAGGTAGTTGCCCCTGTAGCCATGTAATATATCCCTTTCTCTCCATAGCCAGATAGCTGCCCCCTGTAGCCACATAATACCCCCCTCCCACCTGTAGCTAATGATAATAAAATTAATAAAAACTTACCTTTCCAGGATCCCTGCAGCGCTGGCAGGTCCGGGAGCTGGTGATCGGTGTAAGCGTTGTGACGTTATCACGCCGCTTACACCCAGCACTCAGCGTCACAGGGACCGCGGTGAAAGCCGTGCGCCCCCTGCGACGCTGTGGTTGCCTTCTCTGATGAGTCATGTGTTCTGGTTTCTAAAACAGATGGATGTTGGCATATCAGGTGGGAAACATCAGAGAACAGACACCTCTGAAAGCATTGCTGTTAGAACACAAGTTGGTGGTGGCAGTGTTATGATCTAGAGAATGTTTTTCTTGCATTCTCTGGGCCACTTAACCATGTGGAAGACACTGTCAACTCATTTGGATATGAATCCATCCTTGCAGAACACGTGCCCCTATACATGCTGATTGTCTTCCCTGGGGCTTATTGGATCTTCCAGCAAGACAATGCAACATTTTACACAGTTAGAAATGTCTGTCATTGGTTGGAAGAGCATGACCAAGACTTTTAATTACTACTCTGGCCCCCAAATTCCCAAGATATGAACCCAATTAAGCTCATGTGGGACCACCTCGATCGTTGTGTTTGCTCTATGGATCCTCCTCCACGCACCCTCCAGCAACAGTCAGCATGGCTCCAGATACCTGTGACAACCTACTAAGACCTTAGTGAGTCTCTTTCAACCCGTCTAGCTGCTGTCCATGCTACACATGATGGTTACTATGGATATTGGCTGGTGATTATAATAATGTATCTGTTAAACTATACCATATAATCCTATGGCCAACAGATGCCAAAGTATGGAATCCCTCAAAGGCATCTCAATGTATATATAGTTAGCACTGGAGGTTACCAAGGAAGAGATGAAGGGATGTCCTTTCTTTCCTCCTCCTGTGTTCTGAATAACTGCTTTGCCTCAAGGGGGTGGTGTTTCCAAAATTCGGTGACTTCTGAAAGGTTTCACCTGTATTGGTACTTTGTGGTCTTTGCAAATGTGACATGGCATCCATTAACCATTGAACAAAATGTATGTTTCAAAAGCAAAATAGCGCTCCTTTCCATCTAAATCATTCCATGCACCCAATTGGCAGTGTACACCCATATGTAGGGTATTGCCATACTTAAAAAAAATTGTGTAACAAATTTTGAGGTGCTTCTTCTCTAGCACTCATTGTGAAACTGAAAAAATTTAGCTAAAACTGCATATTATTAGAAAAAAATGTTTTATTTTTTTCACAGCCAAACGTTAAAAAAAATCTATTTTGTCATTATTCCTTGAGTTTATAGTTTGCAAAATTAGGTCTTTTAGGGGTGTTTATTTAGTTTTGGCACCTTAAGGTATCTGCAAACCTCAAATGATGCCTAAAAATAACCTAATAAAAACTAGGCCCCAAAATTGAGTAATTGCTCCTTCATTTCTGTGGCTTGTGGTTGAGTCAAGTAGTGTACTAGGGACACATACAGGATATCTTTAAAGATGGCAGAATCAAGGGAATATATATTGAGTTGTGTTTGTCTGTTAGCACCTACTGTATTTCAGGAAAAATGGGCTAGAAATGAAAATCTGCAAAAAAATGACTTTTTGAAATTTCACTTTCCCTTTTTTTAAATGGAGTGATTTATGAGGATGTCTAAAACACAAGCCGCTCATAACCATGTCAGAACTAAACTGGTCCCTAAAAAAAGTGTCCTGCAAAAAAGAAAAGGATGTTCGAAAACATGAGGCAGACAAAGTAGACATAAAATAGATGTTTATTAACTATTCTTATGGTATGAATAGCTGTGTTACAAGCATAAAAATCCAGATTATGAAAATGGCAAATGTTTAAATTTTTTGCAAAATTTAGTTTTTTTCACAAATACACACAAACCCTATTGAACAAAATATATCACTAACTTAAAGAACATTGTATCATGAAAGAACACATTTCAAAATCACTTGCATAGATTAAAGCATTAAAAAAGTTATTCCTACATAAAGTCAGATTTAAAAAAAATAAAAATAAAATGGGGCTCTTTAAGAAATGCCACAACAAGTTGTGGTTTTAACCCCTTAAGCCAATCGCCTAAAAAGGACCAGCCCATTTTTTTAGTTTTTGCCTCTGTGCGTTTCACCAGCTGTAACTTTTTTATTTTTTCAATGATGCAGTTGTACGAGGCCTCGTTTTATTCAGGACAATTTGTAATTTTTGGGGGAATAGTTAAAGTTCACTCATAAATTACTGCAGAATTTTTTTCATTCTTTTTTCTCACCATTCACAGTTCACACTTAATAACTTATTAGATTAATTCTACAAGTTATTACGGTCGTGTGGACACCTAACATGTAGGTTTTTTTTGTGTGTAATGCATGCACAATTACTTTTTTTTAAAATATTTATTTTTATTTTATTATTTATTTTATTTATTTTTTTCTACACTTTTTTATGTTTTTTACTTTTTTTTAATCCCATGAAGGTATAACTGTTCTACTTTTCTTTTCTTTTTTTTTACACTCAATAATGCATTAGCATATTGATATTCATATGTGCTAATGCATTATAATTAGAGATGGGTGAATTTCTAAAGAATTTGATCTGCCAGGTTTGCCGAATTTTCAGCAAAAATTCGTTTTGACCCAAATTTATTCGCTATTTTCTGGCTGCAGAGAGCCTGTAGGGTGTTGTAGAACATTGTGCCATGCTAAAATATGCATACGGAGCGTGGTTTGGTTATTGATACAATGCTGTGTTTTAGTATGACAGCAGATGACAGCCGCTATTAGAATTGCTTCACACTTCACTTCTCTGGGCAGTTACAGGGGCAAAACTTACCAAATAACTGAGGTGGGAACGCAGCCTGACAAGGTAGTGTCAGCCCCAATTGGAAAGAACCGAGCTGAGGGCCAAGATCCTACAATAGCATCAAAGAGCACACTCCTTTTACACCATCATCAGATGATTCCAAAGATTATGACAGAACCTGTATTGTTAAACGCTGATACATGTAGAGCCCCCTCGAAAGAGTGGAGAGGGAGTCGGCAGTAATTTTGCGTTGATGTCTCTAATCATTTTGCCCTTCCTCTCATCCGTCAGTGTCCACTTTCAATCAGTCAATAATCCATCAGTATTGCTAAATCCAAAAACAAACAGAAGTTGATCCAAAACAGAGATGACCAGTAAATAGGATCTTTGCCTGTCTTTTGTGTTCTGTATCCACTCCTGCTTTTGGCTACCTAATCATCAGACAATCCTAATCCTTTTCGTTCCTTCTGACAGATTAAAGGAAGGGCAAAACCAAACATAGTGGCAACGTCATAGAGTGGTGGAGGGTGGAAACAGCATTAGGAAACCACAAGGTATTCGAGTGAGACAGTGGTAAGTTGGCAGCAGGATGAGTAGGCGACAGAGTGGCACAATCACAGAGTGTGGAGGTGGCAACAACATCAGAAGGCCACATAGTGGCAAATGTCAGGTTGAGAAGGTGGCAGCAACATCAGTAGGCCACAGTGTGGCAAGTGACAGATTGAGGAGTTGGCAGCAGCATGAGTAGGCCACAGAGTGGCACAATGACACAATGTGGAGGTGGCAGCAACATGAGTAGGCCACAGAGTGGCACAATGACACAGTATGGAGGTGGCAGCAGCATCAGAAGTCTACATAATGGCCAAGTGAAGAGTGGGGAGATAGATGGCAAAATCAGTCCCTGGTAAAGATGGTGGGTGGTAGATGGAGCAGCTGGCAGCAGATGTGTGGCATCAGGCGGGTGGCAGTATCAGAATAGTAGCTGAGGCAGGTAGCCAGAACAATCCAGGCTCATTTCTCAAAGTTTTGGTGAGGCATCATGGCTGATCTAATCTGATGCATAAGGCATCGGTGTGTGGAAATCCCGGCCGATCCACACTCGATTCATCTTGATAAAGGTGAGTCTCTCCACATTTCGGGTGGACAAGCAAGTTCTCCTTGGGGTAACTACGGCCCACGCTGCACTGAACACCCGCTCTGATGCCACACTACTGGCCGGGCAGGACAGCTTCTCCAGTGCAAACTCGGCAAGTTGCGGCCACACATCCAGTTTGGCTGCCCAGTAGTCCAGTGGATCTTCTATGTGGGGTGGCAGAGTGCTGTCCAAGTAGGCCACCACCTGCTGGTTCAGGGTCTGCTCCAGGTGCTGCTGCTGGTGAGTACCCTCCTCACTAGGCGGGTGAAGGAAGCTGCTCATCAACTACTTCAGACTTAGGTTGCTGCTGATGGAGCTGGTACTGCTCCTACTCCCCCACTCACCCAGAGCTGCTGTGGCAGTGGTATGTGAGCGATGAGGATCCCCCTGGTCAGAACTGTCAGAGGATGGACAATGGTGCAGATAGGCAGCGGCCAACTGACTACATAGGAATTCTCTATAGTACTTGCGAAGGAGCAAGAGCATCTGGATCAGTAGATGATGGGAAAGAAAGCTCCCTTTGGCAGAGGTGGTGGAGCCTTGACTGGCTGAAATGAGATGCGTGCCACTGGGTGCTGTTGCTGTGGCAGGATGGACCACCACATGTGAGACACGTTTCTCCCAGGCCACTGGATGGTGCCGCTGCATGTGTTGACACAGGGCCGTGGTGCCAACATTAGGTCCCTGACCACGCTTCACTTTCTGCCCACAAATTGTACATATAGACATGTTCGGCTCCTTCGGTGTCTTGGGAAAAAACTGCCACACCATCGAGTAGGTGATTTTACCACCAACGCTCCACACTGAGTGACTACTATCGCCGCTGCCTCGGTGAGCCCCTGTGCTGCTACTTTCTTGGACCTGCAAAGCGAGTTGTCTACCCCTACACTACCAACTTGCTGGCTGTGCCGCTGCCTGTCACGCAACCTGATTCCCTCTTCTCCCGAAGATGATGATGAAGCCCTTGCTTTATCCAGCTCCCAAGTGTGACCGGCTTCATCGTCATCGATTACTGTTTGCCCGTCACTGCTGTCCTCCTCAATGGTCTTGGTATGCAGAGCCTGACCTCTCACAACAAAACTTCCCATGCCACTCTCCACATTGCTACTTGCCCGCCTACTACAAGAAGCAGCAGATGTCTGACCCATCTCTTTGCTGCCAAGTACCTGCTTACTGTCCTCAAATAGTTCGTCCTCCCTGTATAGTGGCGCAGAACCCAGATCACATAGTAGTTCTCTGGCTGAGGGAATTGAACAAGAAGGTGGGCCAGTCTTTGAGCCTGTCAGTGTCTTCCAAAGTATATATAGTTTTGATGCAATATTTTATGATTTTGTGTTGTTTGGATTATTTATGCTTTGTAAGTGACATTGGTCGGTGATTCTTGTTAACGTTATGTGCTGAAGGAGTAATCTGTCTCTGGTCTATCTAGTCTCTGCAAGACTTGTAAGTTAGTCTTCCAGAGAATAAGTTGTTAATGAACACTGATAAAGGTGTAAATACAGTATTGATGAAGAATATTGGAAACCTACTGAGTATTCATGATTTTTCAATAGACCACTTGACCAAACAGTGTTTCTTGAGTCTAGCTCATGCCATTTACTCTGGGCATTGCAATGGGAAGCAACCTGTTCCAAACCTGGGATTGAGTTCTTTGATCTTCTGACAGCTTTATGTTCACTATATTAATTAGTTTATAAAATACGTTACAGAAAAAAACAAATGGAATTCCAGCGTATGTGGGGCAAAAAACACATACACCCTGTATTTTACCCCAAATTACCCAACAAACAATAGGCTAAATTAACCCTTGGGTATAAAATACCCTACAGAAAAACCAGATGGAATTCAGGTGTATATGGGGATGAAAAACACACAACCCCACAAACTAAAACAAAATAATAACGCTGATTCAGGAACAAGTGTGTATATGACACACACTTGTGAAGGTCTTTCACCCCAGTCACTCAAAAAACGAGTTTGTTTAGTAAAGAGTACAATATAGTGCTGCAGCAGATAGATGCTTATTGACAGGAGACACACTGACAAGTGTGAGAATTTAAGATGGCGTCCATATTTTTAGGACTGTGACGTCACAGAAGCCCGCTGGTTGCTGATTGGCTTCATGTCTGCACATGTTATTGAGGGTGTTCCTTTCTTCCTCCCATAGTTCTCTGCCCCATGTCACACAATGTGCTCGCGGCCATTTTAGAAAAAAAGATGATTCGTTCCCGCGAAGTACCATAAATTTTGGCTTTGTGCAGAATCTAATTTTTCCTGAAATTCTAAACGAATTCCACTACGTTAGAATTGATTCGCCCATCTCTAATTATAATCTGTGTCAGTTTAACACACGCAGCAATCAGGGCAGCACACAGTCTGCCTTGATCACTGGCTTCTTAAACAGACAGCCCTGGGACTCTGTCGGGCCACTAGAGTCCCGATCACCCGACAGAGCAGTGAAAAGTCCTTTGATTACGCTACGGTCACAAACCACAGCAATCAGAGGGTTAAGCGCTGGAGAGCGGAGGTTTCCCCAGCTCTCCGGAACTTGCAGAGCCTGCACTGGGAATAGGGCTGTGAAGTACGCCACAAACCCTGGTGTCTGCAGCGAAGCCAAAAGATGCCGGAGGCGGTCGTTAAAAGGGTTTTCTTGCTACAAAGATCATATCTGTAAAGATGGGGACAATAAAAATAAGCACTTTTGCAAGTGGTTTGCATTAACTAAATCATTTAGTGTAGCAGCTATAACCTAATTTGTGAGTGTCTAGAGTTAAATCTGGAGTTGGGGTTGGGCCACACCCCCTTGCTATGATTGGCTAACTGATATTTAGTTCAATCCTGGTTGGGCCATGCCCTCTGCATGGGCCACACCACCTGTGCTGTGATTGCCTGCAATCTCTGTGATTCTTCCCACCTGAGCTGTTTGAAAGTGAAACTAAAAGCTGTTCTGCACTACTCCAGGGACAGCTCTGATGAGAAGAATCTGGCCAATGCTAGAATCACTCCTCATACTCATATAACACACATATAATACACTCTGCTCCCCCACCCATATAACACACATATGATACACTCTGCTTCCCCCACCCATATAACACACAGATAATACAATCTGCTCCCCCCACCCATACAACACACATATAATACACTCTGCTCCCCCACCCATTTAACACACATATAATACACTCTGCTCCCCCACACATATAACACACGATACACTCTGCTCCTTCCACCCATATAACACATATATAATACACTCTGCTCCCAACACCGTTATAACACATATATAATACACTCTGCTGCCCCTACCCATATTATTATTATTATTTATTTTTGAGTGCCCTTGGTTCCAGAGCGCTGTACATTCAGGTTTCATACATAACATAGGTCAAACAAGTACAAAGGTGACAAATTAGTAACTAACAACTGGTACAGAAGGAGAGAGGTCCCTGCCCGTGAGGGCTTACAATCTAAAAGGAAGGTGGGAAGAGACAGGAGGTGAGGGGCAGACGTGTTTGTGGGCCGGTGTACTGGTGGTGGGGTTATTGTTGTGTATAGGCAATCCTGAAGAGATGGGTTTTCAGGTTGCTTTTGAGGCTGGTGAGAGTGGGGGAGAGTCTGAGGTGTTGGGGTAGTGAGTTCCAGAGTATGGGGGAAGCACGGGAGAAGTCTTGGAGACGGTTATGTGAGGAGTTGACACGGGGAGAGCAGAGGAGAAGGTCCTGTGAGGAGCGGAGATTGCGTGAGGGGAGATATCTGGAGATTAAGGCAGATATGTATGGAGGGGAGAGGTCATGGAGAGCCTTGTAGGTCAAGGTTACTAACTTGAACTGGATTCGCTGGGCGATGGGAAGCCAGTGAAGGGATTGACAGAGGGGAGCGGCAGAGGAGTATCGGGGAGAGAGGTGAATCAGACGGGCAGCAGAGTTAAGGATGGATTGGAGGGGAGCAAGGGTGCTAGCTGGGAGGCCACAGAGAATGATGTTCCAATAGTCTAGGCGTGAGATGACAAGGGCATTGACAAGCATTTTTGTGCTTTCAAAGTTAAGGAATGAGCGGATACGGGAGATATTTTTCAGGTGGAGGCGGCAGGCAGAAGTGAGGGTTTGGATGTGCGGTTTGAAGGACAGATTGGAGTCAAGGGTTATCCCAAGGCAGCGGACTTGTGGAGCTGGTATGAGAGTGTAGCCATTGACTGTGATAGAGAGATCAGGTGGAGGGATGGAGTGGGACGTGGGAAGATGATGAATTCAGTTTTCTCCACGTTTAGCTTCAAGAGACGTGAGGAGAAGAAGGAGGATATGGACGAAAGACAGTCTGGGATCCGGGAGAGAAGAGAGTTAATATATAACACACATATAATACACTCTGCTCCCCCCACCCATACACACACACATATAATACACTCTGCTCCCCCCACCCATACACACACACATATAATACACTCTGCTCCACCCACCCATACACACACACATATAATACACTCTGCTCCCTCCACAGATATAACACATATATAATACACTCTGCTCCCCCTCACTGATATAACACACATATAATACACCCTGCTGCCCCCAACCCTATAACACACATATAATACACTCTGCTTCCCCCACCCATGTAACACACATATAATACACTCTGCTCCCTCCTCACCCATATAACGCACATATAATACACTCTGCTCCCCCACCCATATCATACACATATGATACACTCTGCTCCCCCCACCCATATAACACACATATAATACACTCTGCTCCCCCCACCCATATAACACACATATAATACACTCTGCTCCCCCCACCCATATAACACACATATAATACACTCTGCTCCCCCACCCATATAACACACATATAATACACTCTGCTCCCCCACCCCTATAACACACATATAATACACTCTGCTCCCCCACCCATATAACACACCTATAATACACTCTGCTCCCCCCACCCATATAACACACATATAATACACTCTGCTCCTCCCACCCATATAACACACATATAATACACTCTGCTCCCCCACCCATATAACACACATAAAATACACTCTGCTAGACACAATGATGTCACTTGATGTAATATGTAGATGGAATATTAGGGGGCTGTATATATAACTGTTTACAGCAATACAGGTGTTCTGGATACAAGGAGCTTGTGCAGCCTGTCCCTGGGAGGGAGGTGACAGCTCTGTAGGCATGAGAACTGACAACTGCAGGAAGTCTGCAGAGCTGTGACATCCTCTCCCTTCTACTGCTCACACAGAATGATGATAATGACTCAGGAGGGACAGGAGGGGTGGGGTTTTGTCACCACTCCTCGATGAGGGAAGACATGCCCACTAAGAGGAGAGATACATACACTGGGAGGAGAGACATGCCTACTGGGATGAGAGACACGCCTCTGGATTTGAAGCTGTAAACTAGTGAAAAAGCACAAGATGAATGCAAAAGCCTGTCGTGAGAAAACCGCTTTAAGGCCTAGTTCACAAAAATCTCACAGGCTTCACCAGGTCTGTTAAATAATGGACACCAACAATGCCTGGCCGGCCCCATTGCCTATAATAGGTTTACGTCCTGGAGGTCGTCATTTAAAGAGAAAAAATAGCACTGCATGCTGCTTTATTTTTATCGGCGTTTTTTTTTAATGGGACCTTCGATGTAGATCTGACCCAGATTTAAGGGGTTAAACTTTGAAAAAAAACTACGGAGAAAAGGTGTGACCATCTCATAAATGCCCGTTTATAATATGAACTGATTTCACAAATCGACATTCAAGGTAATAGGGGAATTATGTGTTTGGGGTCAGTACTACTGCACTGGGTTTCAGGCAGGGGCGTAACTACCGGGGTCGCAGACGTAGCAGTTGCCCCGGGGCCCGTGCGCTTAGGGGGGCCCGCATCCCGGGGCAGCTGCTATCGCGTCCGCTCCCCCGGTAATGCCACTCCTGGGCCCGCCGGCAGTGAACTTAACAGTTCTTTGCGACGGGCGGGGAGCTGCGGGGCCCGGCGCATGCTGCCTCTGAATGCTCGGCCCCTGCAGCCCGAGCGTTCAGAGGCAGCGCTACCCGGAGGTAGCAGAGCGGAGCGACGCTCGCTCCACCCTGCTACTTCCCCTGCCGGCTCTCAGTGATCACGTGGGCACGCGCGGTGGCGTCACATCGCCGCGCCGCCCGCGCTGAGCACAGAGGCTGCAGAGAGGCTGCAGCGCGGCGCATCGGGGGAGCGTGGACCGAGGTAAGTAAACTATTTCTTATTTTACCTGCCCCTAAGCCGGCCTGTATACCTCCTAAGCCTGCCTGTATACCCCTAAGCCTGCCTGTATACCCCTAAGTCGGCCTGTATACCCCTAAGCCTGCCTATATACCGCTAAGCCTGCCTGTATACCCCTAAGCCTGCCTGTACAAGCCTGCCTGTATACACCCTAAACTGCCTGTATACTCCCCAAGCCTGCCTGTATATCATAACCTCCTAAACCCTGCCGCTGTATACCCTAAGCCTGCCTGTATACACCCTAAGCCTGCCTATATACCCCTAAGCCTGCCTGTATAACCCCCCCAAGCCTTCCTATATACCCCCTAAGCCTGTCTATATACCCCAGACTGCCTTTATTCCCCCCCTTCCTGACTTTATACCTCCCAGCCTGCCTTTATACCCCCCCAGCCTGCCTAGATAGCCCCCCAGCCTGCCTATATAGCCCCCCACCCTGCCTATATACCCCCCAGCCTGCCTGCATAGCCCCCAGCCTGCCTTTATACCCCCCAGCCTGCCTTTATACCCCCCTAAAGGCTGCTTATATCGCTCTAATCTGCCTGCCTGAATAGCCCTATAGCAAACCGTGAAGCCTGTCTGCCTATATAGCCCCTATAGCCCCCTAAAGCTTGCCTACCTATATAGCCCCCGAAGCCTGCCGGTCTACTTATATGGGACACTTTAGCTACCTAAACCCTACCTATAAGGCCCCTATAGCCCACCTAAACCCTGCCTGCCTATATGGGCACTCTATAGGCTACCTAAACCTTGCCTATTTGGGGTCCCATATATCCTATCTAAACCCTGCCTGCCTAAATGGACCCCATATAGCAAGGGGGACAGGGAGGGGAGTGCTGGAAAAGTCAGGATTCTAAGATATTTGTGTCTAAATCTGCAGGGACAAGTGGTCGGGAGATGTCATCATGGCGATCTGGACCGGATGCAGAAAAAAGGGGAAAGTCAATGACTCATCAGAGAAACGTCACCTGTGAGTCACAAAATGTAACTACACTGTAATCACTTATATGTCTACAGAGCCTGTGTACAGTGGTGTCTACCACTATATGGTCACTGTATGGTGGTTATATACAGTCTACAGAGCCTGTGTACACTGGTGTCTACCACTATATGGTCACTGTATGGTGGTTATATACAGTCTACAGAGCCTGTTTACACTAGTATATACCACTATATGGTCACTGTATGGTGGTTATATACAGTCTACAGAGCCTGTGTACACTGGTGTCTACCACTATATGGTCACTGTATGGTGGTTATATACAGTCTGCCGAGCCTGTGTACACTAGTATATACCACTATATGGTCACTATATGGCAGTACTATTGGTCTTTGTGTACTGATCAGTAATAGTGTAGGGGTATTATTCAGTCACTATGTGGTGGTAATTTGTGGTCGTGTTCTGGAGGTATAATCAGGTTCCTATGTAGTAGTGTTATTGGTAATGTTGGTTTTGGTATAGTGGATTTGTTTGGTAGTAGTATGATGGTGATATGTATGGTGAGGTATTTGCCCCTTGTATTATCTACATTATCTAACAGCATGTCCTGGTACATGGTCGTGGTCAGGCAGGTGGGCGAGGTAAGGGGGGAAGGGGGCACCATCCAAAAGTTAGCTTTGGGCCCCTGGTTTCTCTAGTTACGCCCCTGGTTTCAGGTATCAAATGCAGTCCTGAAATCTGCCTGAAGTTTTTATGTTTTTGGATTTCTCCCCTTTCAAAAATATGTACATTGATTTGATTTTTGCACAATCTACCTTAAAATGTGTGGGCTTGAATAGGGAAATTGTAAGCCCACAGGCACATTACATAATTCTCCATACAACAATGTGAATTATTTTAGCTTTATCGAAATAGCTATTAAGCAATCACTTATAATACATGATCACAGCTGCTAAAACCTAGAGGTCTAGTGTGTATTTGATACTTAAATGTGCAGTACAAAGCAAATATGGCCTTATTTTCACAGCCAGGGGCCTCCAGTTGCCATCAAGCCGTCTTTGCACTTACATTCACATTACATTCACATTTTGTCCTTATATAAAATCCTATTTGTACAACATCATTTTCTCTAGCTGAAGTATAAAATTATTCCAGATTGCATTTGTGGCCAGCAGAGCTCACTGGTAACTGCTCTGAGTCTTACAGGGCTGCTCTGAATCTCGTCTATGACAAGCCTACATTATAGCTGGCAGGACAAATTACAAGGCCCAGTTTTCCATAGAGAAGGTCAAGTTAAATTATGATTGATTAAGTCCTAATGTAACACAGAGAAATGCGTCCAATTCCCCCTGTTTATGGAACATGAATAGGCCTGTAATCACCCTTATTTTAATAACCATAATAAAAAATATATTGTTAATACCATGAATTCAACCATGTGGAACAACAGGAAAATTTGTGATTTCAGGAAGAGAATATGTAGAAACAAATACATTTATTATGAAGAATGTGTGTGAAATGGAGCATTGACAAACATAGCACTATGAATGCAAGTAATGCAATATGCATGTGCTAAACATTAAATACACAATTATTACAATATAATTTAGAATATATAAATATTAAAGAAGGTTTCCTGGCAAAACATTGATTGTCTATTCTTAGAAGAGGCCACTGATGTGATCAGTGGGAGTGCAATATTCTGGACCATCACTGATCATCAAGAGAAAGTAAATGAAGCTAAGCGCCACCCCACAGGCACAAAAACCAAGGGACCGGGCCCTCGTTTCTTGGTAATAATCCTCGTAGAGATAGACGTAGGATAAAAATATAAATTTTATTACATTAAAATATTAAGGTATGAGCCCCAATATTGCAGAGTAACGTGCATAATGCGTTTCGTGCCTGTACGGCACTTCCTCAGATGCTTCTATGTTACATAAAAAACAAAACAGACACAAACATGAGACTTATTTAAATAAGATCTGCTCTAATTGGTGGTGGTAGAAAACCAATCCTGGGTCAGGTTACAGATGCATTAAAAACCCCAAACCCGGGGTTCTAAAAAGCCCAAATAAAAACCCTTTTAAAAGAATGCCCTTGAACAAAAAGGAAAGGAATTAAATTAAACCAAGGGCAGGAAATTTTTTTTTAAAAACCCTTCGACATAAAAAAGCTACTTCTGTTCTTTTTTAAAATTCAATGGGAAACAGGGTACCCAAATCCCCAAACCCGGAAAAACGATCTTAGAAAAAAAACTAAAAAAATCACTGTTTTTAAAGAAAAGGGCCGTGATTCTCCCCCAAACCCCCATTGTTCGATTTAAATTTCCCCCTCTTTTTTTTAAAACCAATAATAATAATAAAAATTAATAATAATAATAATAATCTTTTTTTTATATAGCCCAACTTATTCCGCGCACTTTAAAATTTTTAGGGGGGTGTAGGTAAGACAAAAAAATTTACATTGCACATAAAAAGCTACTTACAGTTTGAGCCCACAAGGTGAGGGGGCCCCCAAGCCGCAAAAAGCTTAAATCAAATTAGGGGTACGGGGAAAACGAAAGTAAGAAGTGCTAGTTTTACAAGGGTCCGTGCGGGGCCCTTAAATAGGGGGCTGTTTTTTGTAGAATTCGGATAAAACCGCCACCCAAACGAAAAATCTATATACATTTTAGGTGCCGAAAATGAGATGGGGAAAAGCTGGGGGAGTGTGGGGGGAGGGGGGGGGTTAGCTTTTGGGTTTTTTGGGTGGCCAGAGTGAGAAGTTTGTATTCTCAGGGCCCTTTTAAAGCTATAAAGATTTCTGAGTGTGCCTAAATTCGCCCGGGGTTTTGCATGTTTCCAGAGAAAGGGTCCCCGGCCCCGGTGTGAAATTTTGGGCCCGGGGGGCATGGGGGGTTTTTCGGTTGTTTAAAAGAGGGGAAACCCTAAAAACACCCGGGCAAAAGGCGGGGGGAAGAGGGGTTTAGGGTGGAAAGAAAGAGATAAAGGGGGGAGATGAAAGGGAAAGGAAACAGCGTTGTGGGGGCCCTTTAAATGAGTGGAGGGGGAATGGGGTTTATTTTTGTATCCTGTACGGAAAGGGAAAAAACCCATGCGTGATTTGACACAGGGTAGAGGAAATCGTTAGCGGTTTTGGAAAAAAAAGAAAAACCCCTGCTGCTGCATTCAGGACAGATTGGAGAGGGGGGGATTTTTGACAGGGGGAAACCCAAATTTAAGAAAGGGATTACAGTAGTCGAGGGGAGAAAAATAAGAGCAAAAAGGGAGATTTTTGGAGTTTTTTTCCCCCGTGGAAAAGGATGGATTCGGGAAATTTTTTCTTGGGTGCAGGGTGACAGGAAGCGGAAAAGGGGTTTGGGGATACGGGGGATGAAAGACAGTTTGGGAAATCTGGGTATCCCCCCAAGACATCAGGCCTGCTGCCTGGGATTTAAATGGTGGTGCCCAAAACTGAGAAAAAAAAAGGGCAGGGTAAGGTCTGTTAGTAATGGGGGGGGATGGATTTAGAATTTAAATTTTTTTAGTGAGGTTTATTTTTAAGTTCCCGGGGGGGACATGAGTCGAGACAGCGGGACGGGCGGGCCCCAATGGTTTTTTGTAGCAGAGAAGGAGTGATGCCCGGGGGAGGAGGGTAAAATTTTGGGTGTCCCCAGCGTAGAGTGGTACTGGAACCCCAAATCGGCTGAGGGTTTTTGCCCAATGGGGGCTGTTAGATTGAAAGAGGAGGGGGCCCCTAAAAACCAAATCCCTGGGGAAAAAACCCCGACAGAAAGGGGAAAAAAGGAGGGAGGGTAGGCCCCGAAAATGAGCCCCTAAAAAAGGGGTTAAAAAAAGGGTTAAATAAAAAAACCCAAAGAGAGAGCATTGTCCGGGGCCCAAAATGGGGGAGAGAAAAGCTGGGAAAAGAGGGTGTTTCAACAGTGTCAAACGCTGCAGAGGATCCAGAAAATAAACAATAGTATTTTGCCCTGAGTTTTAGCTGTTAGGAGTTTCATTGGGATTTTTATTTTTAGACCCCTTTTTCCCGTGGGGGTTTTAGGGTGCGGAAACCTGATTGCAGAGGGTCAAGAAGGAGTTAGGGGGAAAAATTAAGCGGATTAGGCGGGGGTTTTGCCCCAAGCTTTTCCGGGGAGTTTGGAGATGAAGGGAAAGGTTAGAAACGGGCAGTAGTTACCCACCCCGGGATGGGCCCAAACAGGGGGGGTTTTTTTCCCAGTGGGGGAGTTTAACAGCTTTTTTTTAAAAGGGAAAAAAGGGGAAAAGGAATCCCAGGGAGGGAGGAGAGGGTTTCAGTTTGCAGTTATGGGAGAAGGGAATTGCTGGAGAAAAAAGCTGGACATTGGGGGGGGAAAATGGGGTCAAAAGACCCAGGTGGGGGGGGCGTGCAGACGCAGAAGCCGGGGACAATTCTTCTTCTTTTTGTGAGTCAAGAGCTGGGGAGGGGCGGGGGGGATGTGCGGGGAGGGACCAGGGGGGGTGCGCTTGGGGTTTAAAGGATAGATGTTTTTTCCGGATTTTTCAATTTTCTTTGAAGTGAGTGGCCAGGCCCTTAAACATGGAGGTCAGGGGGACCGGGGGCCTGATTTTTTGGGGCCTGAGAAGGGGGGGGGGGTTGGTTTAAAAACAGACATTTAGGGTTGTTGGGTTTAAGGTTGGGCGTTAGGGAGGTAAAATTTTTTTTGTTTGGCGTTTGGAAAGGGCGTTTGAAAAATCCTGAGCAAAAAAATTTGTAGTGGAAAAAAGTCGCAGGTACCTTCACTTCCTCCACAGATGCCCTTCCCCCACATCGGAAAACATCGCTGCGATGGGAGTCTGAGGCGTTGGGGCCATGGCTGGGGTGTCTGAAAATGCTGGTGCGGTGTGGGGGAAGGGGTTTGGCCAATGGCCCCAGGGGGGTGGAAAAAATTTTTTCTTTAAATTTTTTGGACGCCGGGGTAAGGGAAGGAAGGGAGGACCCCCTTGGGGCAGTGAGGACTGTTTTTGGGCGGTAAATTTCCGATTTTTTCATGGAGTGGATTTTTTCCAAAGGGGGAAGAGGGGGCATTTTTGTTCCGGGAGATGGGGGGAAAATTTTGTAATAGTGAAGGAAAAAAGTTTGTAAATCAGAGGAGGGTAAGGAGAATTTTAAAATTTAAAGAGATTAAAGGAACGGTTTACAAAAAACCCCAAAATCAAGAGATTTCCCATCCTGGGGTTTGGGGGGAAGTTATTTAAACTGCGAGGGGCCCTAGAAAAAGGGTTATGAAAGGATCTGGAGGCAGGGGGAGACAGGGGTAAAAAAAGGGGGATTTAAAAGTCCCCCCTGTTGAGAGGGGGTATTTCTTAAGAGGAAGTGGGGGAGCCGGGAAAGCAAAAATGCCGGAAAGGGGGGCGGGGGGGGAACCGGGGGCCCTTCAAAACCCAGAGGGAAAAATTGGGGGGAAAGATTTGGGGGTTGGACCTCAAAGGGGGGGGAAAGTGGGGAGGGGGTGCAGGGGGAAAGGACCGGGGAAGTGCAGTTTGGAGGGGAGAAGAAATCCCCAAACCCCCCCCCACCCGGCCTTTTTTTTCAGGTCGGGGGGTGTGGGGGGAAGTTTTGGGCCCCCAAAGGGGGGAAGGGGAAAAGGGAAAGGGGCCAAGTTTTTTCCATTTTGTTTTTAAATTAAGATTGTTTTCTCATTGGTAAAGGGAAACCCGTTTCCCATTAAATTTTAAGGGAACAGAAAAGTGGGCTTTTTATGTCTTTTGGTTAAAACGAAATTTTCCCCCCCTTGGGGTTTAAACCCCAAATAGCCTTTTTTTTTGCAAGGGCATTTTTTTAAACTTTTTCTTTTGGGCCCCTTTTTTAGACAAAAATTTTTTAATGCTTCGGGTTAACCTGACCCGGGTTTGGTTTTTCCTCCCCACCCCCAAATTTTAAGCAGATTTAAATTTAAATTAAGTCTATGTTTGGCCCTTTTTTGGGTTTTTTTTTTTTTGAAAATTTTGAAGCATCTGGGGGAAGTGGTACAGGCCGAAACGGGGTTTTGCACTTTACCCCCGAAATAGGGGGGCCAAAATACCTTAATTTTTTAATGGAATAAAATTTATATTTTTACCTACCCCAAACCCTCTTCGGGGTTTTTTTATTCCCCAAAAAAAGGGGGGGCCCCCCGGGCCCCTTGGTTTTTTTTTGCTTTTTTCCCTTTTTGGGGCCTGTCCCCTTTTTGGGGCCCCGGGAGGTTTGGGGGGAACCCCCGGGGCCACTGTTTCCAAAAGGCTCGGTTTGGGAGCCCCCCATTTTACCCCAGGAGTGTTGGCCTCCCAAATTCGCCAACCCAATAAGGTGAGCACCCTCTATTGTTTTTTATAAAATTGTTTAAAATTGTATTGGAAAAATATTTTCACCCCCGCCACCCCCCTATTTTTTATCCCCCTTTAACCACACGGGCCCACGGCCCCCCAACCCAACAGTACCATTTTAACCCCTTACATACGGGGAAATTTTCCCTTTAGGTTCCCCCGGGAAAAAATGGAACCCTCCTAAAAATTTCAAAAAGCAAAGACCCCAAATTTTTAACCCCAAAGGGTTGGACCGAATTTTCTTTTTTTTTTTTTATTTTTAAATTTTTCCCCCACAGTTTCCCCCAAAGTCCCATAATGCCGTTATTTTTCTGTTAACATATCCATAGGGCTTGTTCTTTTGGAGACAAGATGTATTTTTATAATAGAACAATTTAAAAAAAAAATCTTTCTGGGATGAAACTGAAATAAAAGTCACAATTGTGCAATTTTTTATTTATTTATTTATTTATTTATTTTTTTAGGCTTTTTTTCAGGGAAAGGTTTAAAAAGTAAAAAAAAGACCTTTTTATTTTTTATTCTGCGGTTTCGGTACAATTTTGGCATTACCAAATTATTTATAAAATATCAGTTAAAACATCAGGACTTTAAATTCCTCAGAAAAAAATTTAAACCTTTTTTTTCCTTTTTTTTTTTTGGGCAAAGGGTGGCCCTTTGCCCCTTTAAACTAGGGTAAATTAATAAATTGAAAACTTGTAAGTCAGCAGCTGATTGGTGCAGAGATTTCCTGCTCTGGGTGAGAAAGGGTTGATTCGAAAAGGGCTACCCCACAAAACCCACTTTTTAAAAATACCCCTACCACCTAACCTTAAAAAAACCCACAAAAATTTTAAAAACTTTAAAGGGGGTTTCATCGTAAATTAATGGGGGGGTTGCCCGTGGGGAAAAAAAAATTTAAAAAAGTGGGGTTTTTCATCTTAGATTACATAGGGAAAATTTTACTAAGTTGAGAGTTAGGGTTATTAAAAGGGTAAGTGTTGTGGGGTTGCCCTTTTCAGGACGGTTCCCCCTGATAGGGAAAAGTTGAAATGGTCCCTTAGGGAAAAATTTTTTGATTTTGGGTTTTTGTTTTTGAAAAATCAATTTACAGAAAGGGGGATAAAAGGGGTCAAGTAAAAAGCACCCTTTGAAAAAGGGATTAAAAATAGGGGGCCACGTTTGACAAGTAACCGGGGGGAATTGGAGTATTTTGGGGTTTAAATGATGACCCTTTTTTTCTGGTTTTTTGGCATTTCAAATGTATTGGGTTTTTATTCCCTTGCCTGAAATTTTTGTACTTCCCCTTTTTAAAGTTTGTTTTCATTTTTTAATATATAAAATTTGTGTTGGTTCTATATTATATGTTTAAATTACAGTGGGGGAAAAAAAATTTATTTGATTCCTTGCAAATTATGAAATTTTTGCCCACGGCAAAAGACAAAAACGTCTAAAATTTTCATTCAGGTTTTTTAAACCATGGCCCCAATCCTTTTCCCATTGATTTGGTAAAGTAGCCCCCCCGTGTATTTTTTAGGCTGATCTTTCCCCTTTCCCTTTCATGATCAAGGATACGAGGTGAGTTTGGGGGCCATTATGTTTCCAGATTTTTTTGGGAATTTTTGTCCCCTTTCCTCCCCAACGTCTTACTTTTGTTTTTTTAGCCCCCCCAAAGCTTTGTGCAGGCCCTTGATCTTGTCCCGGGACACCTTAGAAAGCTCTTTGGTCTTTCCCCCCGTTTTTAGAGGTTAGAGTCTGACCGATTGAGTTGGGGAAAGGGACTTTAAAAAAGTTACAAATTTAAGGGCGCCCGCTTTTAATGCAGGGTTTAAAGAGTTGATTAGTAGCGTCTAAAAATGATCTGTAGGAGCCAGAAATCTTAAAATTTTTTGGGTTGGGGAAAAAAAAAAATACTTTTTTTCTTTTCACAAAATGAAATAAAAAGTAATAATTTATAAAAAATGTGGTTTTTTGGCTTTTATTTTGGGGTTTCTAAACCCCTCAATTTAAAACTTTAAACCTACCCGTTAAAATATTTGATGTTCATTTTTTGTCAGTGGGGAAAAAAACCCACCAATCAGCAAGGGGTCAAACCCAAATTTTTTCCCTTACCTGTTTATATACAAAAAAAAAAAAACAACACCCCAAAAATTTGATAGAGGGCGGGAATCCTCCCCCAAATTTTGCAGTTAAATTTTTATTTTAATTAGAAACGGGAAAAAAACAAAAAATAAAAAATACTTTACCTAAAAAAATAACTTTTTAGTATTTTATCTTTTAAAAAAAAAAAAAAAAAATACCCAAAACCCTACACTTGCCCTATTCCCTACACTAAAACCCTAAAATATCCCAAAAAAAGAGGGGCCCCGTCCTAATAAGGACCCCCCCCGGAACCCAATTTTACCACAAAAAACCCTAGTACACCCTTTTCATTAATAAGGCTACCAATTTCCCCTATAAGTACAAAAAAAAAAACTTTAAAAAAGATTTTCTATTGATATACAATTAATATGCAATCAGAAAATCGCAACAAAAAAAAATAAAAAATATGGACAAAAAAACCGACCCCGTTTCCCTTTTCCCCGAAAACGGGATTTAACAGGGTCAAAAAATGGGGCTAAAGATTTTACCTCCAACAGATTAGATATATAGGTAGCCAAAAAATAAGTGATGTACCATAATACAAAAAAATGTATAGCAGGACCATATGAAATACACACACCATTACTTGCAATAACTTGCAGTGACCACAGCAGTGCTGATATACACAATATTACTGATCTCTCTGCAGCATTTGACACTGTGGATCACCAACTTCTCCTCAGCATGCTCAGCACCATTGGCCTCCAGGACCCGTCTAGCTTGGCTCCGTCCTACCTCTCTGACCACTCCTTCAGTGTCTCGTTTTCTGGTTCCACCTCCTCTCCTCTTCCTCTTGCTGTTGGAGTTCCTCAGGGATCAGTTCTAGGTCCTCTCCTCTTTTCACAGCCCCCATTGGACAAACCATCAGTAGATTTGGTTTCCAGTACCATCTCTATGCGGATGACACCCAATTATACACCCCTCCCGTGACATCACTCCAGCCTTGCTAAAAAAACACCAGTGACTGTCTGTCCGCTGTCTCTGACATCTTTTCCTCTCTCCATCTGAAAACTTAACCTCAACTAAGACTGAACTTCTTGTCTTTCCGCCATTACTAACCCCAACCCCCCCCCCCCCCCGCTATTTTCTGTTTCGTATGTGGTACCCCCATTTCTTAGGCGCAGACCCGCTGTCTAGGGGTTTTTATTTGTTTGATCTGCCTTCTCCCCATTTTATCCAATCCTTGTCCGCTCCTGTACTGCACCTCAAGATATCTCCAAAATCCGTCCATTTCTCACTGTGGAAACGACTCAAACTTCATTACGCTCTTATTCTTTCTCGTCTTGACTACTGCAAATCCTTGCTTATCGGTCTCCCTCTCTGCAAACTCTCCCTCTCCAATCTGTCCAGAATGCAGCAGCCAGGCTTTTCTTTCTCTTCCAGTCGCTATACTGATGCCTCTAACCCCGTGTCAGTCATTGCACTGGTTGCCCATCCAGTAAGGATACAGTATAAACTCAGCACTCTCCCCCATAAAGCTTCCACAGCGCTGTCCTCCCTAATCTCCTCCCTAGTCTCTGTCTACCACCCTACCCGTGCTCTCTCGCTCTGGCTGATGATATCAGACTACATTCCTCAATCATCCAAACCTCCCATGCCCGCCTTACAAGATTTCACACGTCCCGGCACCAATTCTCTGGAATATGCTACCGCGGGCGATCGGCACATTCACCAACCCCTCACAGTTTTAAGAGGGCCCGAAAATAATCTTCTCGGTCTGGCCTACCAAAATTTCCCAAACTGCTATCACACAAAATCTGTCACTCCCTGCACTTGGGCACTCACAGGCACTTATCTGTATATAGATGTACTGTCAGGGTGGCAGGTTCATCCATTTTTCATGTAAACCCCCCCCCATTTATAAAACCCTGGCTGGACCATTGTAAACTTGGCACTTGTCACCATTTGTTTCCCCCAGGCACCCTCATAGATTGTAAGCTCTCACGAGCAGGGCCCTCACACCTTGTGTCTCATTTGTAAGTACTTTTAATGTGTAATGACTGTATGTTTACCCTTGAATTTGTAAAGTGCTGCGGAATATGTTGGCGCTATAGAAATAAAGATTATTATTATTTATTATTATAATAACCATTATATTACTGGTGTCCTGTACAAATACATTACCACTGGAGTACGAACGATGCACTTAGGTGATACTCATCTCCTTGGATAGGAACGACAATAACACTCTACATGTACTCACCTTAAATAGCCTCATTCCATCTAATCCATTCACCACGCCAAATTAGACCCACCCATGCACAGAGTGCCACATCCGGACGCCAAGAAAGTAAAAAACCTGCGCATGCGTCCTAGCAATAGTGCGCCAGTCGCTGGCATTGGCGGAAGCATCGCAGCGCTTCCTATCCTAGGAGATATCCCAGTATCTGGGGAAGAAACGCGTCGGTCTTTTGTCCATATTGGGGGTATTAATATTTTTGTTGCGATTTCTGATTGCATATTTATGTGTATATCTACAGATATCTTGTCTTATTTCGGTTTGCACACATATGGAATTGGTAGCCCCAGAGGCATAGCTAGAGACTCATGGGCCCGGGTGCAAAACTTCAGCTCTGGGCTCCCCTACCACCAGACATCGTCTGTTGGTCAATACTTTTCAACAATAGGTTCCCGACTTGATGTGATGGATGTCTGCAGTGAAGTGCGCTGCAGAAAGTTAATTCCATTTAAAGGGATTGTCATAGAAGAAAATTCATTTCAAATGGGGCCAAGGAAAAACAAGTTATACAGCCAGAGTGTCTGTTCCCTTCCTGCCCCCGGGCACATTAAAGCGCAGTTACACACTGAAGTATGGACTGAGAATATGTCGTCTGAACATACTCTAATACAGTGTGTACAAATAAAACAAAAATATTGATAATTAAAGTGGCTTGCAAAAACAAGTCACTTTGTAAATGGTCCTTAACATTGCCTACCTATTCCTAGTATCCCTCTGTAGGGGCGTACCCAGTTCTCAGGTCATATAGCTAAGACCTGTGTGATCTCTCCTGGGGGCTCAAGCATGGTTACTATAGCTCAGACCTGTCCTCCTGATTGGGTGCCATACTGGTTGCTTTAAAACTACAGACTGGCTTTACGCACCCATAGAACCAGTAACCGTCCCTGAATTTAAAATGAAACAAGAAAACGGGCGGAGGGGAGGGAACCATTAGAACCCCCCTTTAAACCCTTCCTGACAAAGGGTGGTTACCCCACCTGCAGTTACATTTTAGTTTTTTCAGTCGTGTCATATGTATGGGTTTATTCTATTAAATTTTTTTTAAAACCAAAAGGCTTAGTTTTTCATACATTATTTTTTTTTTGATATCAAAAAAAAAGTTTAAAAAAAAAATTAAAAAAAATTTTTTTAAATTTTTTTCGTTGACTTTTTGTAACATCATCGGAGGGGGGCTAAAAGGTTTAATGGGGGTTTTTTTTTTTATTTTTTTTTTTTATTTGGGCCCTTTTTTTTTTTAAAGCTATACAGATTTTTAGTGTTGTTTACAGTAAAATTGGGGGGGGGGGATCTAATCGCTGCAGCTTCAAAAACGTAAGAACGTTTAGGAACGTCCTTGCAGAGCACCTGTGACCCTCGGGTATTGCAAAGTATGGGACAAACCCTAGATGGAAATTCATAGGTATAAGAAAATGAACTTAATATTGAAGATTAATACTGCATGTGGCTGGTTTTTGGTACACATAAAAGGTATGGGCGGGGTTTTCAGTATGTGTGGTGTATAATATTTTAAGACTCCACTCACATCTTGGGCCCACCATTTGGTTCAGCCGGGGGGTTTCTTAGCTCCGGATCCCCCTTTTTCATAAAGAGAGGGCACTCCAACACAGGTTTCAGTTGAATCGGGCCTTGAGCCATTTTTATTGGGCACAGTATTCCATACAGAAAAACAAAACAAAACCCTGGGTTCTGGAAACTAACTACACAATATACAGAAAAGGTGTCCTCTCAAACGTGTAGCTGGACCTAATTTTCAACCCACAAAAAATTTTTGCAATTTCTCCCGTCCCCCAACGGGGTCGCAACTTTTCCAAGCCTCGGGGGAGCCAGAGCCTCTCTCCAGCCCTTTTTCTACACACCCCTGCAGGTACAAACACGCCCCCCGATCACCTCAGAGACAGGCTTTTTTTTAGGCCTGGAAAACCTGGAACTGGAACCGAACCGGCCTGGAAAGTGGGGACGGGCCCCCCACCCAAACCTGTGACCGCCCGGGAAAGGAAAACCCCAATACTAGCCAATAGCACCATACTAACAACATGTTCAGTAAACCCAGGGTTACTGCGCTAATGGGTTTCCTTCCCCCACCGAAGCCAGGGCTTCGGTGGAATAGCCACCTAGTGGCAGACCAGCACCACCTTTGGGTTTTTCTGCCACAATATTATAGAGATACCAGGGCCATTCCTAGGGGCGGGCGGGGGGGGGTCCCCCGGGGGACCCCCACCTCGCGACCCCGCTTAGCCTCTGACTGCCCGGGGCCCCACAACTTAGTGCAGCTGCCCGCACAGGGAGGGGGCAGGACTTCCCCCCCTGCCTCCTGCCCTGTATGTATCAGCGCTCAGTCAGAGCGTTGAAACCCTCCGGGTTGCAGGGGGGACGGGGTTTCACAATGCCCCCGCGATGCTCCGTCTCGGCTCCCGTCCCAGGAGCTGAGTGTAAGCAGCACGATGACATCACGCCGCTTACACTGAACCCCGACTCCCGGGACCTGGACACGCTGCGGGGATCCTGGAAAGGTAAGTAGGTTTTTATTATTTTAAAAATCCTTAGCTACGGGGGACACTGGATACCAGGGGGGACACTGGCTGCAAGGGGCAACTATCATGGCTACAGGGGCAACTATCATGGCTGCTGGGGTTACTATCGTGGCTACTGTCTGGTTACAGGGGGGTATTACATGGCTACAGGGGCAACTATCATGGCTAAAGGGGCAACTATCAGGGTGCAGAGCAATGCTGGCACGGCCCAAACTATCATGGCTGCTGGGGTTATATCGTGGCAAATGTCTGTTTAAAGGGGGGTTTACAGGGGACAGGGGAAACTATCATGGCAAAAAGGGGAAAAATTTAGGGTGTGGGTTACACGGGGCTACTGTCTGGTTCAGGGGGTTTTTACTGGCTACGGGGGCAACTATCCTGGCGCAGAGGCAACTGTCTGGCTACAGCGCAACTATCGGGCTACTGGGGCTATATCGTGCTATTGGGGCTACGTCTGGTTACAGGGGGGATTAAATGGCTACAGGGACATTATCTTGTGAAGACTGTGTTGCATTGTGGCGGGATTATTTTTTCAAGGGGGGGGGGGGGGGAGCAAAATTTCTTCACCTTACCTGGTGCAATTTAGCCAGAACGGCCCCCGAGAGATAACAACATACCTACCCCCAAAATACCATACCCCCCAAAATCGGGACTTTCAAATCAGGGGTGTGGTCCCGCGCCCGGAACAAGGGGGTTAAGTCCCGAATTCAGCATACAGCCTCGGCCGTTTGGCCACCCCCCCCCCTTTCCGCACCCAAACCACCCCACTCCTCCTCCCGCCACAGAATAGTTTGGTTAGCAGGAGGTTTCATTGGTGCACACTCCCCGGGGTTTGCGGGCCCCCCCCTCCGTACATTGGGGAGGGAGTTGCCCCCCCGCTGTTTTTATGAAACGTTCTGTCAAAGTAAGTGCTCAAAGTTCTCCCTGCCAATCCCCAGCCCCCCCAAACCCCCAAAAAAGGCCCCCCCTCCCTCGTAGCCCCCCCTGTCCCCCAAAATGGACCCCCCTCCCTCCCTGACCCCTAGCCCCCCCCATTTCCCAAAATGGCCCCCCCCCCTTCCCGCTCCCAACCCAGCCCCCCCCTTACCTAAAACGGCCCCCCCCATCCTGCCCCCAACCAGCCCCCCCGCTCCAAAAACAGCCCCCCTCCCCCCTGTCCCCAAACCCACCCCCCTTTTTCCAAAACGGCCCCCCCCTGCTCCAGCCATTCCCCCCTTTTTCCAAAACGGCCCCTCTCCCTCCTTGCCCCCTAACCTAGCCCCCCTGTCCTCCAAAACGTCCCCCCCCCTGCCCCTTAAACCTAGCCCCCCTGTCCCTCAAAACGGCCCCCTCCCTCCCTGTTCCCTAACCTAGCCGCCCCATCCCAAAACGGCCCCTCCCTCCCTGCCCCCTAACCTATCCCCCTGTTCCTCAAAACGGCTCCCTCCCTCTCTGTCCCCTAACTCAGCCCCCCTGCCCCCAAAACGTCCCTCCCCCCCTCCCTGCCCCCTAACATAGCCCTCTGTCTCCCAAAACGGCCCCCCCCCCCTGCCCCCTATCTTAGCCCCCTCCCTGTTCCCCAAAACGGCCCCCCCTCCCTGCTTTCCCCTAACTCAGCCCCCCCGGTCCCTCAAAACCGGGCCCCCCTCCCTCTCTATCCCCTAACTCAACCCCACCCTGTCCCCCAAAATGGCCCCCCCTCCCTTCCTGCCCCTCTACTTATACAGCCACTCCCCCGTTTTGGGGGGGGGGGGTCCCGTTTTTGGGGTCCCCCCCCCCCCCCGGGGGGTTTCATTTGCTGGGGGGGGGGGTCCTTTAAAGGGGCCGCGTCCCCGGAGTAGCGCTGGTGCCAAATCCGGCGTCCCCGGGTCCGTTCCCACGGGGGGTGAAGGGGGCGGGGCGGGCCGCTCCCCCCCGGGGGTCTCATTGCGGGGAGGAGGCGGAGGGAGGGCTCCCTCCTCCCCCCCCCCCCTGTTGTCCGGGGCCCTGCGGCCCGTATACAGGTCACGGCGAAGGGAAAAAGACGGGGCTGTCTATTCCCCCTGCTCGCTGAGGAACGGGGAGGGGCTGGGCCCGGGTCTGCAGGGCCCGGGCAGGTAAGTGGAAATTTTTTATTTTATTTTTTTTAACTAATGGGGGCTTGCCTGGCTACAATGGGGGAGGGGGGGGTTTTACTTGGGGGCACAAAGGGGGGGGTCTTCCTGCTGGCTACAATGGGGGCAAAACCTGGTGGTACAAAGGGGAACTCCCCGGCTGGCTACAATGGGGGGAAACCCGGGTGGCTACAATGGGGGGGAAATACCTGGGTGGGACAATGGGGGAATACCTGGGTGGCTACAATGGGGGGAACTACCTGGGTGGCTACAATGGGGGGAATACCTGGGGTGGACTAAAAGGGGGCATACCTGGTGGTACTAAAGGGGGGGAAATACCTGGCTGTTTCTAAAGGGGGGCCACCTACCTGGCTGGTATAAAGGGGGGCCTACCTCTGACTACTAAAGGGGGGGACCCTACCTGCTATAAAGGGGGCAACTACCTGCTATAAAGGGGGGCAACTACCTGACTATTAAAGGGGCACTACCCGGCTACAAAGGGGGGCAACTACCTGGTAACCTTTTTGGGCATTACCTAGCTAAGAGGGGATTAAACCTTGCTACAAGGGGGGGATTACCTGCCTGAAGGGGGACTACCTGGGTTTTGGGGGGTTTCACCTGGCTATAGGGCACTACCCCGGCTTTCTTTCCCAAACCTTATGTGTTAGGCGGGGGGTGTGGCTTTTTGAAGGGGCTGGCCACAAAAAAAGGGCGTTCCATGCAAATTTTTGCCACGCCGCGCTAAGCGTCCCCCCTTTTAGTCTCCTGCTTTCCATTTTAAAAAAATTTTTTCCCCAACTATGTTTAAACTCGCCCCCCCGCCCCAAAACGGCCCCCCCCCGGGCCCCTTACCGCTGCCCCCCCTTAAAATGGCCCCCTCCCCCTTTCCAACAACTGGGCCCCCCCCCCAAGAATCTCCATTCCCTACCTGACCCCCCATCACCCCCCCCTTTTTCCTAAACCCCTTTTCAAAACACCCCCCTTCTCTCCCTTCCCAGTTTTCCCCAAACATGCTGGATGGCTAACAGAATCCAGGAAATCTGAGTGGACCCCTCCCCCCCAGAGGCACCCCATTTTTTGGGTGCCTGCTGTGAACCTTTTCCCCCAGCTTTCCCACTGTGAATAATCTATCCTATTGGAAAGCGGGTGACACCCCTCCACACCAGGCATCCGGAAAGTAAAGCCTCGGGGGGGAGGGGGTGCCCTCAGTTTTCCCTGGACGCGGAAAAAAATTCGGGTTTTGGATTTACCCGCTTTCCCAATAGGGGATAGATTATTCAGCCTGGGAAAGCTGGGTGACACTCATCCTCCAGACGGGCAACCACTTTTTTTGACGCCTGTGTTTGGATGTCACCCAGCTTTTGTGCACTAAATAGATATTTTGCTCCCAGAAAGTGGGGACTTGTTCACAGCGGGGCGTCCGGGAAAGCGGGTAATGTCCCATTTGTAGGTTGTTGTTTCTTTTTACAGATTCCCTTTTGGACTACGTCGGATTGGGTGGACTACGTCGGACGGTGTTACATTATTCTTTAATAAATGGAAACGAGGGCGGGTTTCGGGGAGTTTTATTTAAATAAAGTGTTTTTTCTGTTTTTGTTGTGTTTTTTTTTTTATTTTCTTCCATGATAGTAGTGGCGGTACGGGGTACGCCACCATTCTTCCTCGGACTTTGGGGTCCCAGGTGGTTTTTGTAGCCCAAGGGTGACACTAAACCCTATCACTTTCCCCTTTCCTTTGCACCGGGGTACTGGGAAAAGCCCGGGAACCCAGCGCGGACCCTCTAATTTAAGGGGCCCTTTGGAGCAGCTGCAGGCTGGGATTTTTAGAATGGGAAATTTTCCCGTATCGAGGTTCTTCCCATTCGATGGATCAGGCTGCCCCTGTCGGGTTTTTAAAACCCCGGCTGGTTTTTGGAAATTGGGGGGACCCCCCGTCGTTTTTTTTTTGAAAATGTATTTTTTTAGTGGAGAATCTGCACATGGGACCCACTGTAATGATTACAGGAGGTGCCCAAATTTTGGGTTCTCAAAAAATAAATTATTTTTTTAAAAAATAAACAACGTGGGTTCCCCCCCAAATTTCCTAACCAGCCAGGGGAAAAATAACTGCTCCATCCTTTTTACTATCAGAATGGGAAGGGAATCAAAACGGTCCCTTCTCATTTAAAAATACCACCCGCGCGCTCCAGAAGGGGACCCTCACTTAGGGGTCTCTTTTCTTGCTTACGGGCCCTTTCCCGGTACCCTTGCTTTTTTGGGTATTGAGGGAAAAATGACAGGGGGTTGTGTCGGCCTTGGGGGGGACAAAAAATGCCACGGGGTGACAAAAATTGGTGCAGGCCTCACCAAGCCCGAGCGATAGTAATAAGGCATCTGACAGACCCCTCCATTACTATCACTGGAAAAAATGGAAAACAAAAAGACGAAAAAAAATAAAAAAAAAACTTTAAAAAAAAAAATCCCCGACACCGGGCCCCGGGGACCTGTTAGTTTAAAATAATGCTACCTGGTCCGACGTCGTTACAAACCAATATATAAACTCCATCCCCCGCACCCTGAAGGGACGGCTGGCTGTCTTTTGGGGCTGCAGGAATGGGAACAGGCCCGAATCGAAAAAATTGGGGGTTGGGTTTTGTCTTAAAAAAAGGTTTTTTTAAGTGTGGTTTAAATTTTTTTACCCCCGGGAGTGTAAAAAAAAATAAAATATTTTTTAAAAATTTTTAACCCCCGACACTGCCTGTTGCCCCATTTTTCCTCCCAAATCCACCTTTCGCCCCCCTTGGATTTGTACAGAGGGGAAATTAGTGGGGGGTGTGGAAAAATGCAGATCCGATATTTTGTGTGGTTAATTCTGCGCGAAAGGGCCCGGGAGAGTGGTCATGGCGACTGGGGGAAAAAAGGA
>JAODAL010016453.1:0-80635 GCA_025379985.1 Phyllomedusa bahiana
GGGTTCTCCCGGCGTCGCGCCCGGACTTATTAGTGCGTGGGCGTCACAGAATCCTCCCGGGGTTCTTGATTGGCTTCATCTCTGCACATGTCATGCAGGCTAGCCCTTCTTCCTCCCAAAAGTGCTTTTTCCCCATGTAGCGCCATGTGCTGGGCAGCCATTTTATCAACAAAAGCACACTTCGTTCACCCGAAGTACCCCAAAGTTCGACTTCGTTCCGAACCGAAGTTTTCCTGAAATTTTAAACAAATTCCACTTCGTTAGAATCAATTCGCCCATCTCTTATGATCACATTTTTCGTTAAATTTAAATAATTAAATTTTATATAGTTTGATAATTCTAATAAATTACTTTTTATTATTGTACTGTTGTAATTTGAGAAATATTGGACATTTTTGCCCATTACAGCAAATCTAGCTTCACTTTGACTCCACGGGCTCAGGCAGATCACATTGAAATAGGTCTGCCTGTCGGAGCAGTAATGCGCCTAGTTTTTCCGAGATGTGTCTAATATTATGAGTATGGTGCGACGCCTCCATAATGCCCCCAGAACACCCCTTCATATTAGACGCATTTGAAAGTGTTGAGTCTTATGAACAATGCCCCTAACACATACATTAGGCACATTAGACATCATAGCTGGCTCAGTTAGGTGCATTGTACGCCAGAAAAAGGGTGAAAAACCCTTTCATACATGTCGCCCACAGAGCTCCCATAAGCACAGGTTACTTGGAAGGCACAACCACATGAGTAAATCTGAAACTAAAGGCAGACTGCAAACTGAATATCAGAGGTCTGAAGATAAAAAAAAAGGAATGAAGATTACAGATAGAGAAGGGCGAATCGATTCTAACGAAGTGGAATTCGTTTAGAAGTTCAGGAAAACTTTGATTCTGAACGAAGTCTAAGTTTGGGGTGATTCACGGGAACGAAGTGTGATTTTGATTGATAAAATGGATGCGAGCACATGGCGTTACATGGGGCAAAGAACTCTGGGAGGAAGAAGGGCATAGCCTGCATGACATGTGCAGAGAAAGAAGCCAATCAGAGACCGCGGGATTCTGTGACGTCACCGCACTATATAAGTCCGGGCGCAACACTGGGAGCTCACACCTCTCACTGTACTGATCAGGGGAAAGGGGCTGCCGCGGCTGATTGTTACTGAAGAACTGATTTTTTAAAACAGCGATTTTTGGGGGGTGTCACAGCTTGTCTCAGAGACTGCTACTCTTAACTTTTAATTCTGATTTTGTGGAGTATTGGAACTGAAGTCCATGTGCGTCCAATGCAGCTGCATATACATTTTAATGCTATCTCTCAGTTCTTCAGCACATTGAATATCCAAGGGTTATTCTAAGCCTGTTCCTGTTGTATTCAGTTTTTACAATCAAAATACCACTTCATTTTTGGTTGCTCAGTTATTTTGCGCAATTTAGATCCAGGGGTTAACTAAGCATTGTTCTGATGTTGTGGTCACTAAAAGAAACGTTCCTTTTCACCGCCAAAGAAGAAATTTTGCCTGTAGCATAAATCATATCCGAAGGTTAATTACAGTTTTTCTTTTGTTGTGTTCCATAAAATACACCCCGTTTTAAAACGCTACAAAGCTGGTAATTTTTGACAGCACATTTCTTTGCGCAATTTACATCCAAGGGTTAACTAAGTATTTTTCTGCAGTTGTACTAGTAAAAGAAACTTCTTTTTCACCGCCAAAAAAGAAATTTTCCTTGCAGCAAATTCATAACCGAGGGTTAATTACAAATTTTTTTGTTGTTTTGTTCCGTAAAATACACGCCGTTTTAACACGCTACAAAGCTGGTAATTGTTGGCAGCATTTTTCTTTTGCGCAATTTACATCCAATGGTTAACTAAGTATTTTTCTGCAGTTGTATTCATTAAAATAAATTTCCTTTTCACCGCCAAAGACGAAATTTGGGCTGTAGCATAATTAATATCCGAAGGTTAATTACGAGTTTTTCTGTTGTTGTGTTCCGTAAAATACACGCCATTTTAACACGCTACAAAGCTGGTAATTGTTGGCAGCACATATCTTTTGCGCAATTGACATCCAAGGGTCAAATAAGTATTTTTCTGCAGTTGTACTTAGTAAAAGAAACGTTCTTTTTCACCACCAAAAAATAAATTTTGCCTCTAGCATAATTCATAACCGAAGGTTAATTACAAGTTTTTCTGTTGTTGTGTTCCGTAAAATACACGCCGTTTTAACACGCTACAAAGCTGGTAATTGTTGGCAGCATATTTCTTTTGCACAATTTACATCCAAGGGTTAACTAAGTATTTTTCTGCAGTGTTTTTCTGCGAAGGTTAATTAAGCCTGTTTGTACTTTTATATTCAGTAAAATACAGTGTTTTTAAACGGCACATACAAGTAAATTTTTCCTGGCCATTTGTGGAGCACAATTTATATCCAAGGGTTACCCAAGCTTGTTAGTGGGTTCATTTGGAGTCAAATACTGGGTGTGTATTTATCATATACAGATATCTTCATCAAACAGCGTCTGTACAATTTAGAACAAACAGTATGTCAGACAGAGAGGTGGCAGGCTCTGCACCTGCGAGTGGCAATGGCACAAACATTCCTGGAGAAGGCACAGGTCACAGCACAGCAAGGGGACGTCGCAGCAGGGGTCACTCGGTGAGCCCAGAACTGCCGCTGTCATCTAGCGGCCGTGTATTATTCAGCAACCCAATGGTTCTTGATTGGTTGACTAGGTCATCCACTTCCTCCCAGATGACATCTGACAACCCCAGCCAAGAGTCGGTGGAAACGTCAGACACAACCCTTAGTTGGCATGGCCCGGGAACGGGTCAGCGGCCCTCACCTGTCCTCAACCCGCCTCTGTCCCATCCGGTTCCCTCAGCCAGAGATCTACTATATGGTATGGGCTCAGCGCCACTATACAGTGAGGATGAACAATTGAACAGCTGCTGACTGAGGATGGCAGTCAGCAGCTACTTGGCAGTGAAGAAATGGGGCCAATATCCCCTGCTTCTTGCAGTATTGATGTGGAGAGTGGCATGGGAGGTTTTTTGGCGAGAGGTAAGCCTCTGCATACCAAGACCGTTGAGGAGGACAGCAGTGACAATCAAACACTCATGAAGTATAAACATGGTGGTTTGAATCCAGTTTCTGCATTATACCAGTTTGTTAAAATGCAGCGTATGGAACTTGAACTGAAGGAGACCATAACTACAGGAATTGTTTTAGGTGCTTATTTTGCATTCTGTGCCATTGTTGATGGAATTCAGTACAGAACTGGAATGGGAAACAAACAAAAGAAGCAAAAGCAAATGCTGCAAAACTGGCTTTGTATGAAAAAGGGAAGGCCCTCCCCTGTTAAAGGTGGAAAAAGGGGAGGCCTTCCCCTGTTAAAGGTGGAAAAAGGGGAGGCCCTCCCCTGTTTAAAGGTGGAAAAAGGGGAGGCCTCCCCTGTTACCTGTTCAATCCAAAAATTCCCCCTGTTACCTGTTCATCAATTTCTCCCATTGAATAATTTCCCCCTGTTAATATATTTATTCCTGTTCATCAATTTCACCTGTTCCATTAGTTACCTGTCTCCGTGTAACCGCCTTCCTGCATGTTACCTGACCGTCGAATCTCCAACGCCTGCCCTGACCTGTTGGCCTGACATTTGACTACGAGTTTCGTCTTACGATTCGGTACCTCGCTGCGCCTCGGCTGCCACCACAAGCTAGTCGCGCCAGGGGTAGTGACCTGGTAGGACTCCCACCGCAGAAAGTCCATCCTGCCTTGCGGCAGGCTCTGGTGAAAACCCGGACCTACTTAGACCCGGCTCCCTGGCGTGGCCGCTAACACCGCTTGCGGTGGTCCAGAGGAGCCACTACCCGTATCGTTACAATGGCTGAAGTGAATGCCAAGTTTCCTGGCCAGTTCTTTGAATGGTGCAGAGTCCACCACTTGAAAAGGGAGGGACTGCAGTACCACCAACTTGGACAGTAGCAAGGTCAGCTTCTGCACTTAGGGATGGCTAGATGCATACTGCTGTCTCTTGGCAATCGTCTCGGTGAACGACTGTTGGCACCATGAGTGCCGAGGAGCAGGAGTATCTGGACCGGTAGATGATGTAATAGACAGGGAGTTGTCTTCGGCAGAGGTGGTGAAGCCATGACTGCCTAAAAGGGGAGGCGTGCCACTGGATGCTACAGCTGTTGGGACAGGACCACCACATCTGAAACACGTATGGTGACACTGCATGATGTTGATGCAGGGCCGTGGTACTAACGTTAGGTCCCTGGTCACATTTTACTTTCTGGCCACAGATTCGACATATAGCCATGTTCGCCTCCTCTGGTGTCTTAGCAAAAAACTGGCACACCGCCGAGTAGGTGATTTTACCACCAAAGTGCTGCACTGACTGACTGTTACCGCCGCTGACCCAGTGAGTCCCTGTGCCGCTACTTTCTGGGACCTGCAAAGTGGGTGTTCACTACCGACTTATAGGCTGCGCCACTGCCTGACACACAAGCTGCTGCTCTCTTCTCCTTATGACAATGATGAACCCTTGTACACTGTTGGCCTGGGTCAGCTGATAGCATCACATGGCTTTCAAAACCACGAGTATGCTGATGACACCCAACTTTACATCTCCGGCCCAGACATTAACTCTCTACTTTCCAAGATCTCAGATTTTCTGTCGTCCAAAGCCTCCTTCTTCTCCTCCCGTCTCCTAAAACTTAATGTAGAGATAACGGAATGCTTCCAGGGCCGGGACAATGGGTAGTCAAGGGTAGGGCCCACTTCATCCCAGGGAGAAAAGGGGGCACAAGGAGGCATGGAGTGGACTGAATTTTCCGTTTGGGGGGCACTTTATTCCTTGTTTATCCAGGGTACCAGAATAACTTGTCCCAGCCTCGCCTGCTTCTCCCGGCTCCCATGTGCGATCGGCTACATTGATTAGTGTTTGCCTGTCACCGCTGTCCTTCTCAATGGTATCGCTGTACAAAGCCTGACCGCTCGCAACATAATCCCCCATTGCAACTCTCCTCCTCACTATTTGCCCACTTCTGCAAGAAGCAGCGGATGTCTTCCCCACCTCTTTGCTGCCCACTGTCCTCAAAAAGTTGGTCCTCGCCGTATAGTGGTGCAGAGGCGACAGCACATAGTAGTTCTCTGGCTGTGGGAAGCGAACGGGACAGAGGTGGGTTGAGGACAGGTGAGAGCCCCTCACCTGCTCCCGGGCCATGCCAACAATGGGTTGTGTGTGACAAACCCACCGACTCTTGGCTGGGGTTGTCAGATGTCATCTGGGAGAAAGTGTATGACCTAGTGTGTGGTCAACACATGGCCGGTAGATGACACCGGATGCTGAGGCCTCGCAGGGTGACTCCTGCTGTGACGTCCCCTTACTGTTCTGCGATCTGTGGTGGCTCCGTTTAACTACTACTATGTTCTTTGACACTATGGTAGGATCGTAGCCCTCAGCTTGTTTTCTTCCAGCTGTCGCTGCCATGACTTTATCAGGCTACATTCCTACTTCAGCTTTTTGGTCAGTTTTGCCCTCTTAAGTGCCCAGGGAATTTTATAGTGAAGCGACTCTAAGAGCGGCGGCAGTCATATGCGTGTCATACTAAAACACAACATTGTATGAAGACCAAACCAAGCTCCCTCTGCATATATAAGCATGGCACAACGTTCTACAGCACCCTGCAGGCTCTGTGCAGCCTGGAAATAGCTGTTTTTTAACGTGATTCGTCCCGAAGAAATTTGGACCGAAACGAATTTCGACGGAAAATTCGGCGAAGTAACCGAATCTAATTTTTGAGAAATTCGCCCATCTCTAATTACAGACTGAAACTTACTGCAACTTTAGTTTAATTAAAGTAACCACTTACATACATATGTGGACACAACTGCTGTTTCCTTCAGTCAAAGCAAAAACAAACTCCATAGTGGTCACTGAAATGACTTGAAACTGTCAAAAGTAATGATTTAAATTTACTGAAAATCAACAAAAGAAAGTCAGACATTGCCTTTGAATTCTGGTTCAGCAGAAACTTAAAAAAAAAAGTATTGAAACTGGCCTGGACAAAATTGATGGCACCCCTAGAAAATACTGAAAATAATTTGACCATAGGGACACATAAAACTTAGCATCACAGCATCACAGGTGTTTTCAAACTTGTAATCAGTCAGTCTGTCTATTTAAAGGGTGAAAAGTAGTCACCATGCTCTTAGGAATCATGGTGTGTGCCACACTGAACATGGACCAAAGGAAGCTAAGGTAAGAGTTGTCTCAAGAGATTAGAAAAGAAAATTAAAGACAGACATGTTTAAGGTAAAAGCTATAAGACCATCTCCAAACAGCTTGATGTTTCTGTTATTACAGTTGCACATATTATTCAGACGTTTAATGTCTCTGAGACTATAGCCAACCTCCCTGAACATGGCCACAAGAGGAAAATTGATGAAAAATTAGAGAGATAGACAATAAAAATGGTGACCAAAGAATCCTGAACAAATTCCAAAGAGATTAGAGCTCAACTCCAAGGTCCAGGTACATCAATGTCAAATTGCCATCTGTCGCTGTCTGTTCCAAAAAGGACTTAATGAAAGATGACTGAGAAGGAAACCACTGTCGAATGTAAATCATAAAAAAAGTGAGACTGAAGTTTGCTAAAACTTGTCCATTGGATGGATGAGACAAGACTGGAGCTTTCTGGCAAGTCACATCAGCTCTATATTTACAGATGCAAAAATGAAGCATACAAATAAAAGAACATTGTACATACTGTGAGACATGGAGGAGGTTTGGTTGTGTTTTGGGGCTACTTGGCTGTATTTTGCACAGGGTGTCTTGAATCTCTGCAGGTTGCAAAAAAATCTCAGGACTGTCATGGTATTCTGGAGCAAAATTTCCTGCCCAGTGTCAAAAATCTTGGTTTCTGTTGCAAGTCATGGGTCCTCCAACAGGATAATGATCCAGAACACACAGCTAAAAAAATCCAACAATGGCTAAGCATTGGACTATTCTGAAGTGACTTGTGAGTGCTGATCTAAATCCTATTAAACATCTGTGGAAAGAGCCAAAGCATGCAATATGGAGAAGGCATCCTTCATACCTAAGAAAGCTGGAGCAGTTTCTTTACAAGGAGTGGGTCAAGAGGAAAATCCATTTCAGAGTTTGTCTTGTTATTATGGGAGTTCCAAATATAGTCAAGTGAGCGCTCTCAGCTATATTCTGAACTCACATATTTATTTCCATATACACTAGCCCCTACTTTTTAAAGGGACACTACCATCCACATTTTTGTTTACACATATTGACAAGCCAGATACATTATGTAGATTTTTTTTTTTTTATTTGCTGGTTGTTTTACTTTTATATAACATTTTAAAGTTCCCCTATGTACACGAATTCCTTGTTTGTCTCTCTGACTTCCCCTCTGAGCTCTCATAGCACAGCAATAAGATGATTGCTTAATGCTTCTTCTTCAAGGCCAGCTATGGCCTGAGAGATGTAAGAATTTTCACAGTACCTGATAAGTGTGAAGAACTTCCCTCCCCAGTGCAGAAAAAGATCACCATACTATTTAATGTATGACTCTTTTCATTGTCCTGTGGTCTAGTCCAATCATATCTATCCCTGTCCAGAGAACAATAGAACAATCATCCTGTCTTATCTACTATTTGTAATGGGACTACAAAGAGAAAAACAGCAGCTGCAGTAAAGTGACATTAGTCTGCCCTGCCATTCAGGAGTTTTATTTCTATACAATCACAGCTAGAAAAGGAGTTTTATTTCTATACAATCAGAGCTAGAAAAGGATAATATTTGATTTGATTTGCACAGCACTACCAAAATAACATAAAATACTGTCAAAAATGCTAAAAAAATATATTTATTTCCCAGAAATTTTGGTTTCAAAAAAATATTCCTTTGTGGTGGAAGTGTCCCTTTAATTATTTTCAACTTTTTTTGTTAATTCAGGGAATACCATCGTACAATTTAACACAAAGGGAAGAACACATTAACATGTAGTACAGCACAGTGCTGGGACAGCTGGGAAAGCACTCTTCTGTATATTGCTTGCGGGAATCTTAGCTTGTCCTATATAGTGTGAAATTACTAACAATAATAATTTAAAAAGTGTCATTTATTCATTGATACTATCACATTGTCAACTAACATATCCAGAATGTTACACACCTACATCACTTCATGCCATACTGAAGAGTTGCTTCCAGTCGAGATTACACAAGGCAAACAACACTTTGATTCAAGCTATTGAGTTTTAATCTCCCAGTGTAACAATTATTAAAATAAACATCTCTCCATTTTAGGACAAGGTTCCTTTAGCAAATGTCAACACATTTACATGTCATATACACAGTACATAAAACCTGTGCCAAAATCTAATAGTCCCCAGAGAACCAACTCATTATACTCTGCCTACAAGAGAGAGAACAGAAGCGCATTTCATAGAACCAAACGGAGGGTTGAATAGAATTTCATTGCACTATTATCATTGTCGGACTATGCGGTTCCTGGTTATGGAGAGATTTGATTACATTATTCAAAAAGAGTTTAACTTCTTAGACTAAATGGGTAGTCTCCAGCCTGAGACCTTCCAGGTCTTACAAAATAATAACTTACTGTTGAAGGGAATGAAAAATCTCATAAGCGTTCTTAGGGCATGTCCCCACGGCAGATTTTTTGGCCGGTATTACAGATGGTTTGTGGTTTTGAAAGCCGTCTGTAAACCGACTGTCAAACTTTATCACGGACCTCTATGGAAAATCTGTGCAGCGGTCCCCACTGCACGGATTTTCCGCCGGACGGTTTTTCAGACCGCTGACACTCCGAAAAAGATTGAACATGTTCATTCTTCCGCCAGTTTTTGGGCGGAATGTGGACAGGTCAATGCGAAAGTGGAGGGCTTGATCCGCAAACCGCGGAGAAAAGCCGTCCCCCTGTGGCCATGTCTCCAACCCAGCAAATAGAGCAAATACCGGTCGAATAATCTGACCGGTATGTGCTCTGTGCCGTGTAAACGGCCCCTTACATTGTTAACAAACCATCAGTCGCTTTTGAATCCTTTTGAGGTTTTTTATTTATTTTTAAAAGCTGACTCATGAAATTGGAAAAGGAAGATTGTTTCCAGCGTCCTCTAAAATACAATCTTTATTGAATGTTAAAACATCATCAGCAAACAGGCAGGTAACAGTTTACGCGTTTCAGGTCAATAAGACCCTTAATCATAGCATTAATTAAAGGTCTTATTGACCTGAAAAGCGTAAGCTGCAACCTGCCTGTTTGTCTGATGCCAAAGATGCTTTATCTTGGAATAAAGATTGGATTTTAGAGGACACTGGAAACAATCTCCCCTTTCCATATTTCTTTGATGCTCCTGCCTTCCGTGTATCCTCTGGTTGGGTGAGCTGGTTTCCCTCCATGTTTAGCATCTGACTCATGAAATTGCCCTATTTATGGAAAGCTTTTCATTGATGTTAATGTAATTATACAGTAGAATTAGGCAGTTTGAAAGAGTTTTGCCATGAAGAGCCTTTATCTCCGATTCACAGGATCTGCACCAATCATGAGGATGGTGGTCCTGAAAAGTTGTGCTCTGCTACTCCATTCATTTTCCACGGGACTTCTGAAGAATGCCAAGAAAGCCACGATTTTAGGTAGCCCATTGATTGTAAGTGGACCAGTAAGGCACAAGCACAACCACCACTCTAGTCACAGGGAGTCTAAGGACCACCATTCTCATGACTGGTGATGGTCCCAGTGGTAAAAGCCCCAGTCAACCAGACATTTATGCCCTATATTGTGGACTGTAGATAAATGTTCATGTCACAGCCCCTTTAACGGAATCCTTTATGTGGAGCAGTTCATTATTATTTTTGCAGGATTCCACTTGGAGCTACCTGGTCTGCTTTATTCCCATCTCAGACATTTATGCCATATTGACAGGACCACATGCACATGCCAGACTAATCCAAACCTCTACATTTTTAACTTTTTATTCCACAAACACATTTGTGGAAATTGCTCAAAGAGATACTTGCTGTTTGAAGTTCGTGCCACTCCATTTAATAGCATTTAGTAGCAGTTAGTAACTTTAACACTCATAGACAGAGATAGCGTCCAAAGAGTGGCATACATGTACACTAGTGACATTTTGAGGCGTACCCCAATTTGACAAAGCATGGCTTGATAAAGAGGGTTCCGCCTCGAAAAGTCGCTAGTGTGCATGTATGCCGCCAGTCAGAGGCTACGTACTCCTATATTTTCATCGCAGTACAGTGTACAATTATCATACTTCTATTACACCCTGCAATCAGACATTTCAGGCAGGTGCTATGGGGCCGTGAGATGAGTGGACGCTGTTCAGGTTAGCCACTTTGTTATAAATTATATGAATTATATATAACCAAAACCTACATTTTCGGATATCACAGCAAATGTACAGACTAAGGGAAGAATTAACTGGCTGCAGCAGTGACAAACTGACTGCATGGCTAAACAGATGCATGGGCGAGACGGATGGCAGTGGCAGCGGAGAGTGGTGGTGAGTTGCAAGGGGAGTGTTACAGATAAACAACTGAACAGCTCCTTAGTCTCTCACTGATGACGTCACGTTCATGGATCACATGATGCGGCAACCAATCTCTGGCCTCAGCAGTCACATGTCTGCATGTACGTCATGTGATCACAGAGGTCAGTGACTGGCTGCAGCATCATCTGATCCATCAACGTGACATCATCACTGGCGGGTAACACTGGAGATCCTGCAGCACAGAAACAGTGGTGCCGGGAAGCGTAAGTGTGGGTTAAGTTTCCTTTTTGGCAAGAGACAGGTGGTAGGGAAGTTTTTAAAAGTCTTGTAAAAATCCCATTAACTATAGGTATACCTTTACAAGAGGAATGATGGCAGTTCTGTATCATCTTTACATTAATGTGTACTTTTAAGATAAATAGGTCTTTAAAGGGGTTGTGTGAGAAACCAATAAAATAACAACATAGTGGAAGAATACTAAAGATAAGCAGTAAAATTACACCAAAAAACAGTATTAAAACTGCTTACAGACGCTGTTATATCGCATAATATCGCCGTGTTGGATCTTTCTCCTCACTGGGCGAGTGGGCGGGGCTACTGTTGCTAGGCGCGCTGTATGAAAACTACATTTCCCACAAAGCCACTTCCTCCCAGTTGAGCTGAAAAGCCCTGCCCCCTCTGCTCCTCACAGTGTCAGTGCTGCTGCCATCGCTGGCTGTACAGAGACCTATGCTTGTGTGAGGCAGTCACCCACATACAGATGTTATGTAATGCAGTATCCTGATCTAATAAAATAGAATAATTCACATCTTACCTTGACAAATTTATCCCTACATACATCACAGTGAAACCTTGAGAGACTACAGAACAAACATGGTCCCTCTTGGGCCTTATTTGATCTGTATCTCATATATATAGTGGTATCTTGACCTAAAGGGGTTGTCTCACTACATTGATTCATCTTACCTCAGTCCTGTTTTCATGGTTTCATTTTGAATTCATGGGTGTATTTACTGGCTTCTACTAAGCTGCAGTAGACGCCAGGTCTGTAGCTATAGCAACCAGTGCTGGCAGCCTATCAGGAGAGATTGAACAGGTATGTAGCTATAGTTACCTAAGGAGCTGATGCAGCCCATACAGGAGGGGATATCTAGGAATAGGAAGAATACTGTTAATGGACATATATTGCGAAATGACTTGTTTTTGCAAGATCTTTAACATAAAAAGCAATCCTTGTAGTGAGACAACCCCTTTAAGCGTAACTTGACTTGAAAATTTTTTTGTGATGAGAGCAGTCGCTTGGTCCACTTTTTGCTTTGACTTAAGTGTGAAGGAGAGCAGATGTGCATTGCAGCAGTTCCTGGGAAAGGGACGAGCAGTACCGGGACATTACATTAGCCATGCCCACCAAAGGCTAGCCCCACCCACTGACAGTTATTCACATGGTTCTACCTATGCAAAGTAATAGGTTTATCACTTGAGGTGGGCGGAGCTAGCCTAGGGTGGGTGGGGAATGAAAAAAAATGACTCTTTACATGACTGTATTCTGGCTGAAAACTGCAGATTTAACCATTAAATGCTCAAAAACTACAGCATCCTACAGAAGAAGGGACACAGTGCTGGAAACAGCATGCCTGTCACTAGCTTGTCCTGCCCTCAGCAAGAGGGGCATAATCTATGTGACAGGTTTTCTTTAAGAGCAAGGCCACAAATTAAACTCGTATCTCAAGGTACTACTGTATATATTCATATATACACACACATACACATTAATATATATTATACTGAAATACATTTTCAAAAGATAATTTATATATATATAAAAAATAAACCACATACACCATATATTTACTATATCACTTCATCTAAATAAAATAATTTATACACACACCACATAATATATATAAAATATATATATGTATATGTATGTGTGTGTATAAATATAAAATACATATAAGTTTTCTAGCAGAAAATATAAAGGAGGTGTGTATATAAATATCTACACAGACCTTGGGCGAGAAATGTTAGGGTAAAATTTGGAATTGCGTCACGCCTTTTTACTTCACACCAGCATGCTTCCTTCAGTTTTGGTACCAGCGATGTGAGAGCACGAGGTGAAAAACACACACTGAGAGGGGATTCCATTGGCTTTTACAACCACAGACCCTCAAGGTCTGTATTTCCTATTGAACACCATTTCGTCTTTACTCTCTGTACTCAACATACTGCTGCCTCTGTGTGCTTATTTGCCAGCAGACAGAAACACAATTTTACACAGGAAAAGCTGCTAGTTAGATTAGTCGTGGGGAGGGGGGAGACAGCTAGCTTAGAGAATCATACACATCAATAGTTAAGGAGTAAGGGAGTTTTGTAAAGCTTTTGTATAGTGTATAGTTTTGTATAGCTGGCTGCATTTTTCCGATCTTTATTCAGAGTGCCCAAAAGTTAATTTCTTCTCTTTTGGGGGTCCTGCCACTGCAGAAGACACCATCAACAAATCTGCCATAGAAAGAAATTCAAGTGTTGCAGTGTTGCTTCCAGGGTTTTTCCATAAGACAGGCATTTAAGAACACTGTTGATTTGCTGTCAGGGTGCTTCCATAAGACCCCATTTCACTGATATTCCATAGAAAAAATTCTGTTTCTAATCCTATTTGCCAGTTGGAAATTATAGGGATTTCAGAACACTTGTGATTTGCTGTCTTTGGAGCACAGTTCTTCAGTAAGAGACTGTGAACAAATCTTGACCTTTTTAATATTTATGTTTTTGAACATGGAACGAACTAGAGGTGGTAAGCGAACAAGAAGGGGCATAGGACATGGAGCTAGGAGGTACGAGACAAGGCGCTCCTTCCAGTGCTCAGAGAACATAGTCAGTTGCAGCACCGTCAGGCCTGTCATCACTTGGGCGGCTCCCTGTGCATCTGATTACTGAAGAGCATCGCCAATCTGTTTTTCAGTGGTTAGCACAACCTGCATCGAGCAGTTTTACCTCCTAATTCTCTCAGTCATGGCCATAAATGTCGTCATCATCATCGTCATCATCAGTCCAACCTGACGCAAACACAGCCCAAATGTCACTCAATGTAGAGTCCGCTCCAGAGAATCCATATTCTGAAGAGCTCTTTGATGACACAATGTGGTTGGGGTCAGAAGGCATTTCAAAAGATCAAGAGGCCAAAGAGGATGTTTTTGTCTGCTCTGATATCCAATCACTGATGCCCTCAGAGAAGGAGAAGGAAGCTGGTCAGTTGGCAGAAATCCCGAGCCGTCAGCAATGCTTCGCAAAGCCTTTGGCTTCTAGCCCTCAGCTTGAGGATGTAGAAGTCACCTGTGATGATGATGATGATGACATTGCGGATCCAACGTGGTCTTTTCAGCAGCAGCCTCTGCTTGGAAGCTTTGTACATGTGATATATGTGGTGGCAGCAAGAACATCCCAACGGGGAATATGGAGGTTCAGCTGGCAGTGGCGTAGCAGCCGCTATGGGACACTGCATCTAGAGGAAGCCCAAAAACCCCGTTGACACATAAGAAGACACAGGTATTGGAAATGGCACATGGTAACTGGCAGGGGTGCCAATAGGGCAGTACGGGCAGTATTCCTGTCAGGGGACCTAATCAAAAAAGGGGCCCAGTGATATGTTAAAAAATAGAAACTAGTAATGGGTGGGGGCCCCATTTGATTTAGCTGCATGGGGTCCTGAAACGGTTAATAGATGAATGATGGCAGCGCTGGCTACCACTGCATCCCCTATAACTACGGCCCTGCCAACTGAACCTCCGTGTTCCCCATTGGGATGTTCTTGCTCCCAACATATATGACATATTCTTGGGCCCTGGTGAAAAAAGTGATAGGGGTCTCCTGCCAGTTACTATGTGTCATTTCCAATACCGATGTCTTCTTATGTGTCAAAGGGGCCCTGTATCAACTGCTACCGCTGTACCCGCTGTAGCTACACTGTCCTCATCTTTTCAGTTAGCCATAGAACATAATGAATTATTTTAGCCTGTGAATTTCTTTCTTTGACTCTTGAGCCAAATTGTCTTCACTAAGTTGTACCACGTATCCAGTTAACTCTTATGGAAGATAATTGTGGCTTCTTCTCACCTGTGTTATTATAAAAATTAACCTGAACATCATCTCCCATTGACTTTAATGGGGTTCGGCGTTCAGCCTGAATTTCTCAAAATTTGAGTTTTGGCCCGAACTCAAATTTTTTACGGCTCCCTCATCTCTACTAACAACTAATTACTTAGCTGATAGTGCTGCCGATGGGTTCTCTTCTCAGGAGACAGAATGACTCAGAGCAGTGAGATCTACACTTCCGAGCCGAGCCGTCCCTCACACTAGAGGTCTGTCATGCTGACACATGCTCAGTTACACCAGTCAGTCTGACCAGAAAGTAAGTTTCAGAGCACTTCCTCTGCCTGTACTCTGAAACTAGGACGGGTTTCTGATGAGAAAGGAGCCCGTTGGCTATTTTCCCCTGCTATACTGATTATCCCCTTGACAAAACATTTTATTATTGTCATATCTACTGTATGTATTTTGTTTTCTTCTTTTCCCAGAGAGCCCATTTAAGCAGTTTCTCTAGGTTATATTTGACTATCTATGTCTACTGTATATTACAATATAATTATTACAGTAAAGACAACAGACCTCTGAATGAACCTAGAGCTGCCTAAAGAAAGAATTCAGTGAGTTAATAATTTCTGATGTCTGCTTATAGTTTCTGTCTAGTCAAATGAGCCACCTTAAGAGGCTTTAATCCTGCCTAGAGTTTTACATAAACGGATTTCAAGTGGAAAATATACAGATGAAGTCAGCTACAATTAAAATATGTTTCTAGTGGTGACTCCATAATTCCATGTAACATTCTGACAGGGTCGCAGTTACATTGTGTCTTTACGCATCAGCTGTAATATTTTACAGTACAAAAATAGGTTAAAGTGAATAATACTGACATCCTGAACAAGAGAGAACGAATAAATGTGGCAATGTGGCCTTCCATTCGGTATGACAAGATCACATCAGCAAGCAAAGTGGAAGACAGGATGTTGTAGTGAAGTCCACGATTCTCTAGATTTATTCATATATATGTACATTATCTCACAAAAGTAAGTACCCTCTGACATTTTTAACACTGTTGATTTGCTGTCAGGGTTCTTCCATAAGACCCCATTTCACTGATATTCCATAAAAAAAATTCTGTTTCTAATCCTGTTTGCCAGTTGGAAATTATAGGAATTTCAGAACATTTGTGAAATTTTTAAAAATTGCAGCTCACAAGCACAGACAAAAAGACAGACATTACACAGTAAAAAGATACTTACATATGAGACACAAGGGGCCACATGTATGAAAATGTACTAGGTCTAAAAATCCCTTTGTTTCCCATAGCAACCAATCAGAGCGCCCCTCTCATTATTCCAGAGCACTATATGAAATGAAAGGGGCGCTCTGATTGGTTGTTATGGGCAACAATTCATTTATATAAATATATAAATGGTCCCTACAAAAAGTATGGGGAAAAATTATTTCAAGTGAAGCCCCCTCAAAAGACAAGGGGACATTCCCTTCAACTAGGGAAAAAAAAATTCAATCTCCAGAGGAGAAGGGCGTTCTTCACTGTGAGAACTGTGAATCTGTGGAATAGCCTGCCTGAGGAGCTGGTCACAGCAGGAACTGTAGAGAGTTTCAAGAAAGGCTTAGATACCTACCTGGAACTAAAGAATATTAATGCGTATGTAGCTATGTAAAATTCTTGATCCTGGCTGGTGGAGGCTCTGGGGATAGAGATGGAGTCTCCACTACAGCAGATTGGTTCTTGCCTTGTGTGTTTCAGGGCCTTAGCCAGTGAGGAGGCTGGGATTAAATTCCTTGTCTCTCTCCCTTCACCCACATTTTCCCCACCCTTAGCTGAACTTGATGGACACGTGTCTTTTTTCAACCATACTAACTATGTAACTATGTAACAAAGTGAATTTGATACAGTGTAAAGTAGTCAGTGTACAGCTTGTATAATAGTGTAAATTTGGTGCGCCCTAAAATTAAGTCAACCACAGCCATCATTGTCTAAACTGCTGGCAACAAAAGTGAGTACCCCCCTAAGTGACAATGGACAAATTGTGCCCAATTTGCCATTTTCCCTTCATGGTGTTATGTGACTTGCTAGGGTTACGAGCTCTCAGGTGTAAATAGGGAGCAGATATGTTAAATCACTCTCATACTCTCTCAAACTGGTTCAACATGGTACCTCAAGGAAAAAACTGTCTGAGGATCTGAAAAAAAGAATTGTTGCTCTACATAAAGAAAAAAGACAACAAACCTAGATACCAGTCGTTAGGTGTTAAAAAAAACGAATCACTGAAGGGAAAAATATAACTTTTATTTAGCCACATTAAAAAATATATATGTTCCAATATCCCCCAAACACTACAATATTCAGTGAAAAGTGAAGATGCAGTATGGGTAGGCTCCAAATAGAAAGAGAGTTGGGATTATTCAGATAAAATGTTAACTCATGGTTAGATGTCCCATCTGAGAGTTGTATCATGCAAGATGCCATCCACAGAGAACATCACACTCCAAAAATGGGGAGGGTCTGGAGAAAAATATACTTTCCTAACAGAAGAAAAGATAGAAAGGAATATATGGGGGACCTAATCTCACCCTAAACTTTCCCTTCCTAACAGCTACAACATCGCCCTGAAAAGCGAAGCTCCACTATAGAACACCAAACCCTCCATCCAATACCCTAACTATAGAATGTCCATACAAAACAAAAAAGAAATGATGAATGCTCACCGGGAATCTCGGGCTAGCTCTGGGTCCACTGCAGCTCCATCAACACATGGTGCACTTCGGAATGAACCTCCGGCTGTAGAAGTCCCGCAGATGCAAGGTAATGAGAGAACATTATTCCAGCACTCATGCTCCGGTTGCTTGATTAACGTATAAAACGCACTTATATTGAAGAAAAAAGATTAAAACAAAGTGTAAAATCACAAAAATGCTATGAAATTTACGCGTTTTGAGCTCATTGCATGGCTCTTAGTCGTAACCTTAGTCGTAACTCTTGACGGCATCTGAACCAAATAATTTTATTTTGGTCTCATCAGACCACAGGACATTGTTCCAGTTATTCATGTCCTTAGTCTGCTTGTCTTCAGCAAACTGTGTCAGACTTTCTTGCGCATCATCTTGAGAAGAAGTTTCCTTCTGGGACAACAGCCATTCAGACAAATTTGATGCAGGGTGTGGCGTATGGTCTGAGCACTGACAGGCTGACCCCTCTGTACTTTAAACTGCAACTATGATGGCAGCATTCATATGTCTGTTTTGAAAAGACAGTCTCTGGATATGAGGCTGAGCTCATGCACTTAACTTCTTTGATCGACTATGGCGAGGCCTGTTCTGAGTGTAACCTGAGTTGGCAATCTTCTTATAGCCTAGGCTATCTTTATATAGCATAATGTGAAGATGAGTAATGGGTCGGCGCCAGGTAGAAACAGAGTTGTGATTATTCAAATACAATGTTAAATAACTCACGGTTAGAAGTCCCATCTGAGAGCATAGTTGTGTCATGCAACATCCCATCCACAGAGAACATCACACTCCAAAAATAAAATAAGATAGGTGGCTATAATATATAATATATTATATATATATATTATATATATTATATATTATATATATATATAACATATATATATACCTCCCAAATTTAGAGAGTGCAAAAGAGGGACACTTCAGGACCATCGTCTCCAACCTCACCCACCATAAATGACATTACATCAGGACATGCTCTAACCACAACCCAATCAAATGACACTCACATAAAAAGAATCATGCCACTCAGAAAGCAGACAGCACAGACACAAACAGCGGCGTTAATGGGGTCTATAAAGATGGATTGGATTTATATAAAGAATGTATTCTATGTTCATAATACCCTATACAAATCACTGTGAGATAAATATTCTATGGATGGTACCACTATATGATGGTCATACTGTGACCAAATAATTACCGCTATCAGGGGGGGAAATTTTATCACAATATTTTTACTGACAAAGCAAGAATAATAATGATAACCACTATACAAAGATCAATAATCAACAACAATTATGACCCATATCACACCACACAGTGACTAAAATAATACACCACTATTACCTTGAACCACATTTTATTATCCCAGTAAACTGATTAATACCAACAATATCCATGACCTCATATCCCCACACATTGTGACTGAATAATATCATCATACATCATGCCACATATCACCAGCCACATAGTGTCTAAAATATTACTGACACACCCATGACCTCCTTATCACCCCCACATAGTGTCTGAATATCTCACACTATTAACACATATCACTACCACATCATAGTGACTCAAAAATTTCTCAACCCATGACCACATATCACATACACATAGTGGACTAAATAATTACCTTACATCAGTCCACTTATTACCACCAACATTAAAGTGATGAATAATACCTCCACAGCATGACCTCATATCACCACCATATATTCACTGAATAATACCTCCACACCATGGACCCTATACAACAATATGGAAAATGAAATTAATGAAGAAACTTTTAATGAAATATCCACATTTTAAAATAAATGGAGTACTTAAGTCCAATGACTCCTGGTGGCTTTTAGAATCAAATATAAAGACTGCATAATATTGGTATCCTTGTTCAGTATACATGCAGGTGTAATACGAAAAGGGGAAAGCTGGGGACCCTATAACACCCTTAAATTAAGCCCTGCAAAATCCTATAGCATGACTTAGGGGAACCCGTCCCAAAACCAACTTCCCGACTGGAACATTCCATTAAAAATATGAACACTGGTACACCACTAAAACGGTTAATGAACTGTCAACAATGGACTATAGAATTATACCATGAATATACAATTTAAAGACAAGCGCCTATTTATGGGCTATGTTGATAAAAAAAAAAAAAAGGAAAAAACAGTTATGGCTCTTGAAGTGGAAGGAAAATTAAAGAAACCCCCTAAAAGGAAAAGGGTGGAAACTTCCTCTGAATTCTATAGAGGTTACAGAAACAAACCTTGTTCAACAAGTGTTCCCCATTTTCCTTAAACCTGGGACCCTCATGTTTTGTATATCTTGATTGATATTTCCTTTGAGCAGAGTTCTTCTTCTATTATTCTCTGTGTGTTTATATGACAATCTGTTTATTATTAATTTACTGATAAAAAATGAGTGAACCCAACCATTGTCATCTCCTGCCCTTATAACTATGGCACACTGAGTGCTCGTTACTTCCTGGTGCTGTCATGGGACACTTTATACTGGAGTCATATTCCACCTCATCTCCATTATATCAGGTGAGATGATATAATATTATAGAAATTCATTGGAGACATAGACACAAGAATTTGAATGGTTTATTGTTCTCTAATATATCCTTTCAGCTAGCTATCCATCATTCTGGCATTCTCTGTCTTCATCTATCAATCCATCCACCATCCATCCATCCATCTGCTGCCTGTGATGTAATGGAATGATCTGGCTTTCAGCCCCGCCCAGTTATTATGATATCACAGCTGACAGCTCCTCTGCATACATTAGTTATTACCTGGTGATGTCACAGCATTACCTGAGTTCTAGCCCCGCCCAGTTCTTATGACATCACATACCTTATTTAAGGAGCTGCAGAGCTTAGAATTCTTGGAGGGTCTGTAGTTAGTGGTGGCAGGTAAGTGCTCTGTGTACTTAGGCTTCTCCTGTGACCTTTTCCTGTGTTGGGCTTCTCTGTCTTCATTCTCCTCTCGTTATTGTATAATGTTGGACCTTTTTTATGTAATAATTGTCTATTCAGCGCCGTACCATAATTCCACTACCTGATCTACTCTCTCTATCACCAAACATCTCCTCCACTGTCCATTCTACCTATCAGTTCTGTCTTAAAATGGATCATGGGCGATATGTTAATTTTTGGAGCATCAGACGCCATTTTTTTGTTGTGTAGAAAGAGCGCCTGTTTCTATGAACCTGTTTACTGCGGGTCATAGATTTAGCACTTTATGGCTCAAAGCGATAAATCCAGAGTCACTTGTTAAAGCAGTAATGCGGCCTGGATTTTTCTGTTCAAAAAGTCATAAATGTGTAGCTTCATACGGTTTGTTAGTGTGATGCCTCAATTCGCGCCCCCGATCTCAGGCGCATTACAAAGAGCCGCGAGTTGCTCTGTACTGCACCTGATAATTGGATGTGGCATGGTTGAAATATAGATGCGGAACAGGGATGCGCCAGTTTGAGACTGGAAAAGGTGTCTTTTACTACTGGGCCAGCCCGTTCATCCTGTCGCCTCATGTAATCTATCCACCAATATATCCGCCCACTTAAATAACTCATTCATTCAATCACTATATAAAAATATCCAACCCATTTATTTCTGTCTTCTATAATCACTGATAGAGTAAATGAGGTGCAGAGCTTAGACCTTCTGTTGTGGTGTCGTTTCCTCATGTAATTCCTCATGAAATGTATGAATAAACAGACAACTGGGCTAGTGAGCCTATCTATGTCAATAGGATATATCGCTACAGAGTTGACGTTGTCCAATCAGACAGTGTCAGAATATTTGGGAACACACCTAATAAAATGAAAATTAAACCAAGTTGTCAATATATTTACACATTTCAGGTGAAATAATTGAAGAACCCCTAGTGCAGAATTATTAGTTGTATGTTATTTTATGGGGAAATTTACTTGGGTAAATCAGGAGAGGAGAGCGGACAGTCCTCTCTGTGAATTTGCTGTATGGTTCTAAGGTTCAGTAGATGATTTTGATGTAGACGTTTGTTCAGGATTCCAGCCCGCCCATTTATTGTGACATCAGGCTGACAGGGTCCACTGTATACCTAGTCAGTGGCTCTGCGAGATTGCTGCTGATGTCATATATGATCTGATGATAGCTCCGCCCAGCTTACATGACATCATATACATTCAGTTGAGGGTGCAAGAGGTTGTAGAAAAACTATTGTACACCCTTGGGCTCCATTTTATCAATGACCGGCCAACATATTTTGACGGCGGCCGGTAATGGTCGTTCTTCTGCAGTGACACCAAAAGATGGTGGTGTAGAAAGAGGAGTAATGCAGCTCCCAGTGCCGCAGCTGTGTTTGGAATAGTGCTGTAGTTACCAGCTCCGTTTCTAGGGCAGTCTCTGTAAGCGCTGGAAACAGATGAAACTTCCGATCCCTTGCCGCTTAATCTTTTGATTGCCGCGGTCTGTATCCACAGCATAATCAAAGGGCATTGCTCTGCTCCATCAGGTAGTCAGGACTCCCAGTGACCAGATGGAGCACAGGGAACATCTGAACAGTCAGCCCTGGGGCTGCTCTAGATCCCCTTGTCTGTATAGCAAGCCCTGCAGTCAGGGCACACTGTCATACTGACACACAGAAGTGATGTATTATCATACATGAATTGCTACTACATTACTAAGTGTAAAAAGGGAAAATTCTTATCCCTAGGGAATTGTGCACACACTGCAATTTTGGATCCGATTTTGGATCGTTTTGGATCCGAAAATCGTATCCAAAAACGCGACGGCGATCGGATGCTAAACAAATCCAATACATATCCAACATGCAGGTGCGTGTTTGGATGCGTGTTGGATGCAGCAGGATCGCACCCTATAGTTTATTAGAGGGCTACTGCTGTGTCTTTGGGACCAAGAAATTAAATATTAATTCTTGGAATGGATCTGAAAGACACATCAGCGATCACTCGTCTGAACGCCGATACATGTTTTACATCGCGAGCAGAGTAAAATCACACTGCTCATTGTTAGATGCAAGTTTAGGTCTGTTTAAATGGACTCAAACACACATCTAAAAATGTGTGAACAATGCTGTGTGAACAATCCTTAATGGGATTTAAAATGTAAAAGAAAAAACTTATAAAGTGTAGAAAAAATAAAGTAAAAATAAAGTTATTGTGGTACATTACACAAAGAAAAAAACCATCCCTCATATATTAGGTTCTACACGGACCATAATATCGTATATTAAGATTTCATGTAACAGGTTATTTAGTGTGAAATGTAAATGGTGTAAAAAAAATGTAAAAGAAAAATAAATAAAAGAATTTTAAAAAAATTCTGCAGTAATTTATTAGTAAACTTTACTCCCAAAAACACAATTTCTCCCTCGTAAAACAAGTCCTCATACAACTGCTTCAGTTAAAGATAAATGTATGATGGTTGAAACATAAGGAGGCAAAAACTACAAAATTTTCCTGGTCAATAAGTACTTTTAGGTATTCGGGGTTAATTTCGTTCTGTGTTCAGCATTTACCTCTGATCTTATATCTTCGTTCTGATACAAGAAGATAATTTAAGTAATTTTCTTGTGTTTCATCCTTCTTTTCCTCAGGGATTGGTCTCGAGGACAGTGAGTGATGGAGAAAGTCAGGAGAGTGTTTCGAAGGTGGTGTGTTTTGTTTTGAGTTTCAGGGTACGGGTTGGGTTTGGGAAAAAATGTAGTACATTTTTAATAGTTTATGGCACCTATAGAGGTCTGCAGTGGGTGGAAAAAAGTTGAGCAAGATCACTAAGTAACAGAGCTCTACATTTTGGGGCAAATTGATCAATCCTGTCTATTACTGTGACAGTAGAAACTTTGTAGACACTGTCTAAAAACATAATAAATGCAGTATATGCATGTAATGCCAGTATTTTTTTAGGCACATATGGCGGCACACTCTGCTGCCAAATACCTAATAAATGTGGTCCTTTGTATTGACTGCGGTCATCATGAAAGAGCAAGTGAAAATGGGTTACGGAGCGTTTTGGGTTATGGGTGAATAAAGATGTAGGAAATACCTAAATGTTCCACCAAAAGTGGATACTGAGCTCTGAAAGCCAAAAAATTACAAGAAACACCTGAGAGGGATTGGCTATATAAAACTTAACTTTAATAGTGTTTATTTAAAACAATATTTATGCCCCCTCACAAAAAAATACAAAAAACAGAAACACAATATATTGCTCATTCGACACAAGGCCAAGGACCAATGGTTTCTGCAGCCTATAAACCACCCTGAAGAGGGACTGCAAGTCCCTAGCCTGACACATACAACAGGAATAACGCACTGATAAGGGCGATCCTGACAGGAAACCTCACCTTGTTAACTTTACCCTAAACTAAAAACCTATCGGTTCCCATCCCTACATGTTTCGATCCTCCAATATTTGATCGCCTCAGGGATGGATAAAAGAGCTTAGAGACCTTTTTGGGAAAAAGGCTAAAAATATAAAGCCTAATAAGGGCGTAAAATCCTGGTATTACTCACACACTCCCCAATGAAATCAGGAGATATGTAGAAATCAGGAAACCAAGGCATGAATATAGAAGGCATTGATATGGTGTCCGCGATAGCGGTAGGGAAAGTAGAGAAATTCATGCGCGTCTCGCACCTTGTAGAGTTTTGTCCCGGCTGTGAGTCGAATGAGAGTCCATTGGCCCTTGGTCGGAAGAGCAAATATATTGTGTTTTGTTTTTGTTTTTTGTGAGGGGGCATAAATATTTGTTTTAAATAAACATATTAAAGGTTAAGTTTTATAGCCATTCCTCTCTCAGGTTTTGGAATAAGATGTAGGTACAAAGTGAAGATGGGTTTGGTGCGTTAGATTAGTTCAGTCTTCTTGTAAATTGTTAAACTTTTTCTTTTAAAAGGAGGGGAAAGAAGGCGATAGTGGGCTATGAACATCTGGAGGAGGATGAGGAAGAGGAGGAGGTGGAGAAGGTGGAGGATAAACTTCTGGAGGATAAGGAGGGATGTGGGCATAAATATCTTGAGGAGGAAGAGGTGGTGGAGGAGGCGAACGTAAACATTGGAGGAGGAAGAGGTGGTGGAGGAAGGCGAGTGTAAACATCTGGAGGAGGAAGAGGTGGTGGAGGATGGAGAATGTAAACATCTGGAAGAGGAGAAAGAGGAGCGTAAACATCTAGAAGAGGAGGCAGAGGAGACAGAGCATAAACATCTGGAGGAGGAAGAGGCTTTGAATGGAGTGGAGTATAAACTCGAAGGTAGAGGTTGGTTGAAGAGTGGAGCCATAAAACATCTAGAGGGAGAAAACATGTGGAGGAGGAGCTGAAGAAAGAGAAGGAACATCTGGAGGAGGAGCATAAAGTGGAGGAATTAGAAAGAAAACATCTGGAGGAAGTAGAGATAGAGAATTTGGAGGAGGAGGTGAAGTAAGAGGGAGGAACTCTGGAGGAGGAGTATTAAAGAGGAGGAAACGTAGAGAGAAACATCTGGATAAAGTAGAGGATTATATTATGGGGACGTGGTAGCTCTGCTAGAGGAAATATGAGATGTGTTACTAGAGCTATTCTCTGTGTTACAGTATGTATATTATGTAATAAAGTATTAAAGGGATATTGGTCTGATAACCGCATATGATAGATGATGATTAGTTGTATCATTTCTGTTAGTTAAGAATTTCTATATTTGTATAAGCATTACATGTTATTTTTTCCATCAGGCGGATGAAAGATGTGTATTTGGGCCCCAGGCCACTAAAACGGTAATTATTGAATAGACCTACATTTCTATGCAGTTTCGGTATTACATTCTGTCTTGTAGTTATGACTTGTAGTAGTATAAGTCCATTAATAAATTTTTCACATTTTATGGCCTTTAAGGGTTGTCACATCACAGACATTGATGGAATTCAATATTATATGTCACCCAATCTCAGCTGAATGTGGATCCTACCTCTGGGACCTGCACTATATCCAGAAACGGCTCGCCGGAAACTCTCATTCTGCCCGATAAACAGAGATGTCAGGACATGTTAGTGCCCCATACTCCATTCATTTATAATAGGAGTTCTAAAGTACAGCCGAATGGAAAACTGCTGACACCTGTACTAGAATCTCCATTGAAACGTTAAGGCCAACTGGGTGATTACTGTGATCCAGTTGGTTTATAACTAACTCACTTTTAATCAAGCTGTCAGGACTAGGCTGCATTCAGGCTGCAGGATCAACAGGCTGCAAGCAGTGATTTGCAACCACCACCCTGATACACTTGCTGCTGGCAGCTCTGGTGAGTGACAGACGCCCATGCCTATGGGAGGTTCCCGAGGCCGCCTCCAATAAGCTACAGGGGCGGTATCGGGAATAACATTTAAAACTCCCTGCTTGCTTGTGTGCTTCGCCTGTGAAATTTCTGGCTTACCTTGCTTTCCTTGTGATTTGTTTTGTGCTGTTTACTTGTGTACCTCTGACCTGGCTTGTTTACTGACTCGGCTTTGTCTTTCTTGATTTTGTACCTCGCTACCGTTCGTGTTTGACCTCGCTTGTTTTTTTTTTCCCCTCGTTCTGATTTGTGGTTTTTGGGGGCGTTCCGTTTTGGTATTTACCCCGGGACTGTCTGCTATTCTATTTCCTACGGCCCCGCACTCTAGCAGCGCAGGACGTCCCCCCGTTGCCGTCTGCCGTCTGGGCAGCACGTAAAGAGGGGGGGACAGTGGGCTGGGTTCCATCAGGGCTCACTGTACCTTCCGAGTGACTTTTCACGGGCCGTAACCGTTATGCCTACCCTCACTTGAACCCCAGACAGCTATGGTAGAGCAGATGCAGGGCTTCCCCATAGCCCAGGTCTGGCGCTGGGGGTAGAACACAGGATCTACCCAAGGGCAAGTGTCCTGCACTCCCCTTCCCCCCTGTGGAGCCCCCACCAGTTAAACTGACAGGTTTGATGTTTTCTGTGAACTCAGGTTTTGTTTTGGCTTTACCTGATGACTTTTTAATCTATTGGAAAATTTGGGTCGTCCCCTTTAAAAACAGTAGACGGGTATTAAAAACCGAAGGAAAATAGTTTGTTTGTCAAGCTTGAAAAATTTTTTTTTTGGGGGTGCGGAGGTACCTTTTCTTGGGGTTACATCCTGACCCCTCTCATTTCGTATGGCCCCCGGGTAAAATTCAGCCATTCTCGATTGGTCCACCCTTCATTCTGGGGCCCTACGGGGTTCCCCTGGGGTTTGCGAACTACTATCGAAAAATTTAAATTTCGTAATTTTCTGTTTAGTTGGGCCTCTGATTGACATGATAAAAAGGGGTAATTCATTTTTGGCAACCTGGGGGCCATAGATGATTTGAGAAGCTTAACAGTGTTTTGTATCAGCTCCTGTGTTGATTAAGCTGATCACAGCAAACCCTTTGTCTTTGAGGTTGATGTTTTTCCGAGTAGGCGCGGGGCGGTCTTGTCCGGGGGCCCCGCTAATGGACTAACCTTCGCCTTGTCCTTTTTTTCACGAAAAATTTTCCTCGCTGAAAGGAATTTTTGGTTGGGAACCGGGGGTTTTGGTATTAAGTGGGCCTTCGAGAATGGCCCACTTCCTCAGGGTGCCCAGCTCAGTACGGTCCTTACGATATAAAATCTTACCTTTTTAGAGATCTAAAAAAGGGTTTAAAACCAGTCAGGGTCGTTGGCATTTTTTTTACGTGCTTTAACTTTTTGTTACTTACAGACCCGGTTCGAAAAAATTGAAGGCTGATGCTTATCTAGAAACTTTTGTGCCAGCCACACATCTAGGAGGTCGGCACCCACATATATTGCCCATGAGACTGTTGTTGAACTATTTTCCCCCGATTTAGCCCCCTGAGATTAGCCCACCAGGGTATGAAACCTGCTAAATGTCCTATTTCAAAGGCTTTTTCCCCCCTCAGTTTAGGGGACGAGTTTAAAAAAAATTTCATGATTCTGTGTTTTTGGGTATCCTGGAGTGTCTGGGACAAAAAAGCTTATTTCTCGTAATTACTGGGGGCCCATTTTTCTGTTTGGAGGCCAGTGGCATTTGGAAATCTGCGCCAGGCAAAAAGGGTTTCCCCAAAACCCCCTCCTGGGGAAATTTGCCCCCTCCATACCTGAACACCATGGACCCATATTCCATGGATTTTATGACAGACCCCTCCTCAGAGGGAAAAAAAGTTATTTGGGGGGTAGGGATCGTTTCAGCAAAATGTCCCCTTTTCCTTTTAAAGGGGGTTTCCGTCGTCCCAAAAAACTCGCTGAAATTTTGCAAACACACTGTCAACTCAGGGGTTTCCAGAAATATCGTTTCGGCAGAGGGGGTTTGTTAGTTTTTTCGATTTTTGGGGAAACCCTTTGCAAGGGGTCGGGTATCACCCTGTCCTTCTCTTTTGCCTTTCCCCCCAGAATAATGGGAACAGAGAGGTAAATCAGATGGTAAATATGTTGACGATTTTTATCGACAAAGTTAAAACGGCAAGGGTTTTTTTGGGGGAACGAAATTTCAGACATGCATAATTAAGGTTAAAAAACTGTGGGTCTCTATTAAGTTCGCGCCTTTTTTTGGGGCTTTCCTGTAATTTTTGGGGGGCCCGCAATGGAAATTAGAAAGAGCAGGGGGAATGTGGTCGACGTCAAGACTGGGATGTGATTTGCGATTGGTGGAAAAAACACATACCCCGTTTTACATAGAAAACGTTTCTGTTTCAGCCTCATGTCCCCCTTTAGGTCCATGGGATAGGACCAGCTCTGCCTGTGGCCAAACCTCAGGAAATTAGTCTATTTCTGCACAGAGAAACCCTACTTAGCTGTGACCTTTCCCAATTTTATTAGATTAAGATTGAACTTTTTATTAGTTAGCTAGGAATTTAAAAGCAGCATCTACCGCTGAAAAATTCAGGGCGGGGGAGGGGGGGGGGGGCCCCGGGCGAACACAGACAAGCCTATCTATAAAGAACACGGATAAAGTTCCCCAAAGACTATGTAGCATTGTAGTGGAAATCTTTTTATTAACAGTTTTGCATTGAAATAATTTTCCTGATATTGGGGACCCGCCCTTTAAATTTGGATAAACATAATTACAACTAACCGCAGGTCTCTTTGTTAGCTGCAAAACTCCACTTTATTACAGTATCTTCAGAAGGGTTCAATTTTACCCATTACACTGTGACTTTTAATATCCACCCTTCACTTTAAAATTTCAAACCACAATCTTTTACAGCACAGGGTTTTGTTTTTTTTTTCCAAAAAAACGTGTACGTAAAAAAAAAATCACAGTTACATGTTTTTTGACTTTGCGCACCACACGTTCATTACGCAGCATCTACGTAAATCTTAAAAAGCAATTTTTATATCACCACAGGGGGAATTGAAAGGGCAAAAAAAAACCGTTTTAATTTTTCAAAAAAAACAGTAACTGTTTTTTGACTTTTGCGCCCCAGCATGTTCATTGACGCAGCATCTACGTAAATCTTAAACAGCAATTCTATATTCACCACAATGAATTGAAAGGGCAAAAAAAAACCGTTTTTATAAAAACATAACAGTTTTTCGTGTTTTTGATTTTGCGCACCCAGCACGTTCATTGACGCAGCATCACGAAACTAAAAAAAGCAATTCTATTTCACACAGGTGAATTGAAAGGGCAAAAAAAACCTTTATATATCAAAACATAACATTTTCGTGTTTTTTGACTTTGCGCACCCCGCACTGTTCATTGACCAGCACTACAAAAACTTAAAACAGCAATTTATTTCACCACGGTGAATTGAAAGGTGCAAAAAATACCATTTATTATATCAAAACATAAAATTACGTGTTTTTTGACTTTTGCCACCCCCGCACTGTTCATTTTACGCAGCATCTACTAACTCTTAAAACACAATTCTAAAATTCACCACAGTGAATTTAAAGATGCAAAAAATCCGTTTTTTTATACAAAACAAAAAAGTTATGTGTTTTTTTACTTTTGCGCACCCAGCACTGTTCATTTACGCAGCAACACGTAAACTTAAAACACAATTCTATATTCACCACGGGGAATTGAAAGGGGCAAAAAAACCCCTTTATTTTTAAACAAAAAAAATAACATTACGTGTTTTTTTACTTTTGCGCACCCAGCATGTTTATTGACGCAGCACTACGAAATCTTAAAAACAAACCCAAATTCTATATTCACCACAGGTGAATTGAAAAGTGCAAAAAAAACCGTTTATTAATCAAAACATAACAGTTACGTGTTTTTTTGACTTTTGCCACCCAGCACTGTTCATTGACGCAGCATCACTAAATTTAAAACACAATTCAATATTTACCACAGGTAATTTTAAAAGTCAAAAAAAACCGTTTATTTTATCAAAACAAAACAGTTACGTTTTTTTGACTTTTTTCGCACCCGCACTTTCATTGACGCACTCTACGTAAATTTAAAAAAACAAAACTATATTCACCACAGGTAATTGAAAGGTGCAAAAAAAAACCCTTTATTTTACCAAAACATAAAAATACGTGTTTTTTGGGGCTTTTGCCCGTCCAATTTGTTGATAACACCTTTGCAGTTAATTTGAATCCACAATTTTGTTTTGATTAGAGGATTTGAGAATAGCTGTGATTTGCCCTCTTTTAATAAGAGACTTTCCCAAAACATTCTACCTCTCAAATTTTTATATTTCTGACATGGGGCAAATGCAGGGGGAAACAGCAAAGAGGGGGTAGCACATGAGGGTAGAGTACAGAGAAGGGCTCCCTTTCCGGCGGCGACAACACCATGCCAGGGATCGTCAGTTGCAGGGCCGTCGGTCTCATCGCTGGGTCTGGGCCCTGTAATTAAGTAACGAAAATCGTCGCCAATCTGTCCTTTAGTGGGTTTAAAGCAACCTTTTCTAGCACTTTCCCCTCGTCCCCGCAGTCACGGGCCCCAAATGCGCTCAGCATCACACATCCGTCCAAAAGAACACCCAAATGTCAACTCGTGTACCCACCACTGGGATAAACCATTTTCAAGACCTCTTTTGATGACAAAATGCGTTGGGGGGCAGAAGCATGTTAAAAGAACAAGAGAAATTTGCCCGCTCTGACCCATTCTGATGCCATCAGAGGAGGGGAAAGAAGCCGGTCAATCGGGAAAAAACCCGGGGGGTCCGGCAACGCCTTGCAGTGCCATTGCTTGTAGCCCCAGCTTCTGGATGCAGAAAGTCAGGACGACCAAGTCACCTGTTTTTGATGATGATGATATGACGACATTGCGGATCCATCTGGCCCTTTTCCACAGAATTTGCTTGCGAGCGCTTCATCAGTGACGAGGAGGAAGACGATGGGGTAGTGTCAATATGGGTCCCGCCACAAAAAGGGAGAGGGCGGTCCGCAGAAGTCCGCTGATATGATTCCGCCAGCCCGGTCAGCGCAAACCCCGCTCCTCGCTTATCGCTGTCAAAAAGGTCCAGGACCTCTCAAGCCTGGGCCTTCTTTGAGCAAGCCTCTGATTCACCCAGCGATGTCATATGCCGCCTTTGCCATAAACGCATAAGAGAAGGCAAGAACCTTAATTGGTTAACCACCACCAACATTTTCTAGTCACACAGCGAATGCATAGTTGAAATGGAGGGAACACTTGGCCAAAAAAAGGGCCCGACCGACGCCAGGCCTCCACCACTGTCACACTCTCTGTCTCCGCCTCCTCCTCCTCCGCCACCACCAAGCGTTTCCCCAGCTGCCCATGTCTCTCAAGTCATGATCAGGGATCAGCCTCCGCTTCAGCCTCCACCGTCCCCGAGTACCACCAGACCACCAGAGACCCATCCTACCCCTTCTCCTTTCCCCCAGTTTGGGCGACCTGCACGCCGTACAGCAGCCAGTCTGCAGCCAGCCTTCTGTCTTCCAGGTTTTGGGAGCAGAAGAAACACTTTACCCAAACCATCCCAAAGCCAAAAACCTGAATGTTTGGCATTGCCAGGCTTTTGGCCTTTGAAATGTTGCCTTTCCGTATGGGGGGACACGATGGGTTTCCGCCACTCATGGCCCTCGCTTCCCCCAAATACCAATCCGAGCAGGCATTTCTTTGCCAAAAAAGCCGCCCGCCCTGGCCACCACGTGTCACAAAATTTCAAGCGCGTTGTCTGCATTTTTTCCCGGGAAAAGCCATCTCACCACCACACATGGACTAGAAGCACGGCCAAGGCCGCTATTCCGTGACACTACAGGGTGACTGGGTGGATGTCTCGGGGGGGACGGGGGCTCTCAGGCTGGGCGCATGCTCTTCAAAAACCGCAGGATGGTGCAGGGCTTTTTCCCCCCAAGGTCCTCGGGTGGCTCAGGCCCCCAAGACACCAGGCCGTGTTGAAAAAAATCTCCGGGAGACCTCCCACACGGGTCAGAGCGGGGAAAACGGCCTAAGCAACGAGACCGAGCGCGGGGGGGTGACAAGAACCTTGTGCCAGGCAAGGTTTTGCGATAAGGGGCGAAATTTTCTGGCCCCCTTAAATGGGGTAGGCTGGAGCAACCCCTTCCGGCACATGTCTAAACCCTTGTCGCCAGAAAATTTCTAAAAGCTCCCCGGTTGGACTGCCTCTGAAGAAGGCTCAGGTCTGATTTTCGCACTTCCGCCTTTCGCACCCGCTTCTCCCCCGGCGCGTTGCAGCTCAGCCGGCCTCCCCGTCAAGGGTCTCATTTTGAGTGGCAACACGCTGGAATTCCCCCCTCCACACTCCACGATTGTGGCAGCAACGCAATGCCATTACGCAGTCAAGTGACACATGGCCTGACAAAGCACGGACGACCTCAGGGTGTTGAACCACCGGATGGGGGCAGGGAAAAAAGTTCTGCACCATCCTTTCCATTTTTTAAGAAGCCACCAAAATGGTCAGTGCGGGCAATGCCCCTTCAGCATGACATTGTGGGGATCTTTGTTTTTGGAACGTCTTTGGGCACTCTGAAACAAAAGGGCCCGCCGCGACAGAGGAGGAGACGGACACAGAGCGGGCTCGGGGCCTTTTTCTCCGTCAAATCCACAAGGCCCGACAGTTTTTCACAATTTCATCGGTCTTCATTATAGCAAGAGGTACGGGTCCAGAGCTAGTGCACGGTGGCGATCATGCTCTCAGGGTGCAACATCGTCAGGCAAGTCAGGGCTGTGATGAAGCTGTGCGGAAGGCAGCGGAGGAGGAGGAGAGAGGAAGTATTCCTAGACACCGATTTTACCGACGCGTCCCAGCCTTGGAAAAGAGGTTGGCGCGAATTTGAGGCGTAGGAGGAGATGAGGAAAATGATCATTGGCTAGTTACCCCCTCGACCCAGAGGCTTGGAAATCAAGGCTCCATCTCTCACATGAGTTCTTGGATGCTCCATTTCCCTCCACACATGATCCTCGCATTAAGGCCCATCAAAAGGAAACACACAGTACTGTTGGCCACCCTCCTGGATCCCCGTAACAAAACAAAAATCAGCACAATCATTCCAACCCACCCAAAATAGAGAGTAAAAAGCAGAAATGGAGACCTTGCTGAAGATCAACAGGAGACATACTGTTGCGTCTGCTTCACGTACCCACAAATGTCACGGTGAACAACGACAGCGACGTGACAATGCAGTAGAGTGCCAAGCAGGCGTAGCGGCAGCAGCAGGCAAGGGGGCAGAAGCCTTATGGGTGACCTCTGGCAATCTTTGTTTACCACCTCACCAACGCATGCAATGCTATAGCAGGCTATTCGTCTGCACGACCAACACCTTGGAGTAAGCAGTGAGTATCCAAGGGCATGTGGGGAATGATATTGACTGGTGTTGACTTTGTTGGCCATCTCTATATCTTTAACACATCAGTAATACAAAATCTCATCCATGTCGTTAGTATTATGATACTCATTAGAGTTTATAATAGCTTAACAACCCTGTATCTCTTTTATTATTATTAGATATTTATATCACATGGGAGAAAGGAAAAACACCTAGCTGCCTGAAACAATTGGGTTTTTACCTGCTTTTTTTTTTATTTTTTGTTGGATATAATAATAATAAATACAATGTTCACATGACTTGAGGTATTTTGTTATTTATTATTTGGGGTCTTGATGATTGAAGGTGTTTTATTATCTATGAGGCATAAAGGAAGAAGTAATTATTTGATCCCTTAGTTAAACTATGTAAGTTTGCCCACTGACAAAGACATTGAACAGTCTATAATTTTAAGGGCAGGTTTATTTTTAACATTGAGATGATAGAAAATCTAAAATAAAATCCAGAAAAACACTTTGTAAAAATTATATCCTTTTATTTGCATGTTGCAGTGAGAAATAAGTATTTTAATCATCCCTCCAGGAAAATAAGAACTTAACACTTGTGGTAAACCATTGTAGGGCATAGCACATCAGTCCAGACATTTTTTTTGTACTTGATAATGATGTTTGTGCACATGTCAAGGAGGAATTTAGGTCCACTCCTCTTTGCAGATCATCTCTAAATCATTAAGATTTTGAAGCCTGGTCACTTGCAACTCAAGCTTCAATTCCCTACATAAAGTTTTCCATGGGAAAAGGTCTGAAAAACCTGGCAAGCCACTCCATGGCCTTAATGTGCTTCTTTTTCCAGCCCACTTCTTCGGGTTGCCTTTGGCTGTATGTTTTGGGTCATTGTCTTGCTGTAGAGACGCAGGCCAAAACCTATTTTTAATGTCCTGGCGGAGGGAATGAGGTTGTCACTCATGATTTTATGGTACATATATCCATCCATTCTCCCATTGATTCAGTGAAGTAGTCCTGTGCCCTTAGCAGAGAAACACCCCCAAAACACAATGTTTCCACCTCCATGCTTGACCATCGGGGACGGTGTTCTCAGGTCATGCAGGCAAGCATTTCTCTTCCTCCATACACGACAAGTGAGTGTAATGCCAAGAGCACAAATTTTTGCCTCATTGACCACAGCACCTTCTCAGTCCACTCACAGAGACAACCAGATGTTTCATTGGCAATCTTCAGACAAGCCTGACATGAGCCATCCTTGAGCAAGAGGACCTTGCAGGCTCTGCAGGATTTTGAACCATATTTCAAAATACACCATATACATGACCAACATATCAACCACTGCATAGTGACTGCATAATACCACAAAACCATGATCATATATCGCCACCACATAGTTACATGAATAAAACCACCACATATCACCAACACATAATGAAAGAAAAATACCATCACAATCAAAACCGACATTGAAATAAATAATACCGTCCACAACATATCACCACCACCACAGTGAATAAATAATACCACAACACCATGACCACATATTACCCCCAAATAGTGACTGAATAATACAACTATACTGTTCCTGAAAATAAACTATTACACTTTTACCAATGTTAGGAGTTATGCTTATATGGTATCTCGCCCAAGTGAAGAATCTTACTCCATTTCAAGCCCGATTATAAGTAAGCCTTATAATTGTTATTTGTAGGTAATAGGAAAGGAAAAATAAAAGCAAAATTCTGATTTATATTTCCACCATATACGTATAAAAGACCTGTTGTTAAATGGGTTTTACAATTGCTTAAAGGAGTGATTCCACCACATACTTTGATGGCTTATTGATAAACACTATGTGTGTGGGAGATATGTGATCATGTGAGACGGTATTATTCATTAAAATTGGTTAGAAAAGTGGCATAATTATTCCGACACTATATGGTGGTCGAATGTGGATGTATTATTCACTTGGTGGTGGTGATAATGTGTCCATGGTGTAGTGGTAAATTAATTTGTCACTATTGGTGATGATATTGCGGGTCATTGATGAGGAGGAATCAATCCCACCACTAAGACCCTCGACCTGTTTGGGGAATGATACCTAAAAGTGTTGTCTCAGTAAAGAAGAGCCTGTTGAACTTGTCAATGTCTCTCATTCTGTCTAGGTTAGTTTCCCAGAACAGGAGAGCAATGAGATTGGCTCTCTTCAGAATTCCCAAGAACAGAGAACAAGAGGTGAGATCCTGCACCTATCCAGATATTTGATGGGCATAAATCCAATCATATGCCTTCAAAGTTCTTGGTGGGGATCATCCCCCTTAAAAAAATCTTTAATGAGACCCTGGACAGGAAGTAACTGTGAAAAAAAACACTCTCCTTCAAGCCCCTCCAATTCTTGTCCATCACTGTAACCGTTCGATATACATCACTTTAGGCTGGTCACAAGGCCATAGGGCGGTCTCCATCTGTATGAGCAACACATGACCACTGAGGTCAATGTATAGGCTGCAGCAACACATAACCACTGAACATGACAACACCGGCAACGATCCTGGGCACTAGAACAAGCAGGTCTTTAAAGGCAAGTTGATTTTCTTTTCTATATCCGTCCTCTGCCACCACCTTTCAGAGAGAGTTAATTTTTAAGGAATTGGAAAACCCTATATCTGAATTTATTGGTATCCCAAAATGAATATGGCAACAGTAAATTCACAAAGCTTTATGTTTACTACTTTTAAAAAAATAAAAATGTAAAATAAAAATCATATTCTGAACCCGAAATGGAAAAAATTTTTTCCGCCACAGATTTTTGGTGGGAAGTTTAAACTTTTTTGTGGGCGAGTTGTAAGATTTTGTTTAAAAACCCCAGGTCACCAAAAATCCTTTGAATTTTTTCGGTGAAAAATTTGGGGGAACCCTTTTAATTTCCGGGGTTTGGGGTTTTTGACGATTTAGGCGAAGGTAGGCGCCCTCCCCTTTTGGAACCATTTTTTTTCCAAGTAGAAAAAAGGATTTTATGGTTGTTTTGAGTGGGCTAAATTTCCTTTGGGGGAAATTTGTGTCTTTTTGCCTAGGGAAACAAAATATTTCCCCCGCCCTGTTTTGTAAAAACTTGAAAAGATCACGATAAAACACATCTTATATTTTTGAAAATGATTTAGGGGGAATCAAATTTGATTTTCCCAAAAGCCCAATGTCAGGGACCAAAGACTCCACATAATCCTTGCATAACAATGTGGCAAAAAAACCCTCCCTACAACCCAACACCCAAATATTTCCCTTTCCCTAATGGGGCTTACATACCTGGTGGCCGACCTACCTACCTCAGGCCTATCAATCTTCCTCCCTGAGCAGGCCGCTGGGGTCCAGGCCGCAGCGTCGCACACACGACCGGACCCCTGTGTCAGGGGGCCGACAGGCCCCCCTCTCCACACAGCTGCATGGGTGGGTCACAGACCCAGCCATGCACCGATAAAAGGCCGCCGCTTGCAAAGGGGGTGCAGGGGGGCGGCCAAAAGGCAGAAAAAAGCCGGATCCCTTCCCCGATTGGCCCCTTTAGCCCCAGGAGTTTCCCCGGGGGGAGGGCGCGGGTGTGATGATGTCATAGTGCAACCCGCTCCGCAGCCCGCACTCGGTTTCCAAGTGGTGCTCTGGGCGAAGAAGGGAAAGAAAGGGGGCGCAGGAATGTATTTTTTTTTATATTTTTTTTTTTAAACGGTTTAGTGGCCCCCATTACCGGCTAACTGGCCCTGAACCCCATTTTAAAATGAACCCCGGCCCCATTTTTTGGCTAAAGGGCCCCTTTCCCCAAATTTCTGGCTAAAATGGGCCCCGGCTCTATTTTCCTGGTTAAATTTGGCCCCTTTTCCGGTAAATGGCCCCGGCTTATTACCTGGCTTTTTGAACCCCCCTTCCTGGGGAAAATGGCCCTGGCCCCTTTAACCCCGGCTAAAAAAGCCTTTGGCCCCCCTTTCCCCCTGGTTTTCCGGCCCCGGCCCTATTACCTGTACTGGCCCTGGCCCCCTTTTTTGGGTTATGGCCCCCTTACTGGCTAATGGCCGGGGGGTATTACCTGGCCCAAATGGCCCCCTTTTCCCGGGGTAACTGGGCCTTTTGGCCCCATTTCCTGGCTAACTGGCCCTAAATTTGGGTAAAAAGGCCTGGGCCCAATTTTCCCGGGTTATGGCCCGGGCCCCTTTAAACCTTTGGTAACTGTCCCTGGCCCTATAAATTTGGGTTTCCCGGCCCCTTTTCGTGGCCCAAAGGGCCTGGCCCTAATTTCCTGGGCTAAAAATGGGCCCTTTAAAACCCGGCTAATGGCCCCCAAAATTTTCTAATTTGTCCCTATTTTCCTGGTTTTGTTTACTTGGGGGGAGCCCTATTACCTTGCAAATTTCTTGGGGGAGCCCCCGCTACCTGGCTAGTTACTGGGGGAAGCCCCAGCTTTTGGCTTGTTACTGGGGGCAGGCCTCCCCCACCTGGGTAGTTTCTGAGGGCAACCCCTTTTTACCTGTCTTTTTTATTGGGAAAGCCCCGCTACCCGGGATTTTCGGGGGCGCCCTTGCAATCTGGCTGTTAAGTGGGGAGGGCCCTTTATTGGGGTAGTTAAGGGGGCAGCCCCCAGCTATCTGGCTTGTTAAATGGGGGCCCGCCCCATCCTTTTGGCAAATTACTGGGGCGCCCCAAAAACCCGGCTAGTTTTTTGGGAAAACCCCGCTACCTGGCTTTTTTGGGGGCGCCGAAATACCTTGCCCAGTTAATTGGGGCGCCCCAAACTACCTGGGGTTATTTTCTGGGGGGGAGCCCCTTTCTTTTCCCCGGCAAGTTAAAGGGGGCAGCTCTAGTAACCCGGGTAGTTACTGGGGGAGCCCCAGTACCCGGCAAATTAAGGGGGCAAACCCTTCTTTTTTTTTTTTTTTTGGGTTTTTTTTGATTTTTTTTACCCTTTTTTTTTTTTTTTTTGTTGTTTTTTTTTCTGGGGCGCCTTATTTCCGGCTAGTTACTGGGGGCAGCCCCCCAGCACCTGGTAGGGTTTTGGGGGGAAGCCCCAAACTAGCTACCTTTGTTAGTTTTCTGGGGGCAGGCCCAAAACCCGGTAATTAAAAAGGGGGAACCTGCTACCTGGCTTGTTAAAAGGGGAAAAGCCCTAGCTAACCCGGGTAGTTAATTGGGGCAGCCTTTGCGCTGGGTTGTTACTGGGGGAGCCCCCCGTACCCGGCCCAGGAAAATTTAGGCAGCCCCAAGGAAACTGGCTTGTTAATGGGGGCAACCCCCAGCTTCCTGGCTAAATTACTGTGGGAAAACCCCGATTTTGGTAATTTAAATGGGGGGGGCCCCAATTTTTCCTGGTAAATTAATGGGGGCCCGCCTTAGCTACCCTGGGTAGTTTAAAAGGGGGAAGCCCCAAACTTCCTGGCTTGTTTCTGGGGGCCCCCTATGGGTATTAAAAAAATTTTTTTTCTGGGGGCGCCCTTTGCTAAACCCGGCTTGTTTCTTGGGCCCCGTTTTGGCTAGTTACTGGGGTAAACCCCAGGTCCTGGTAATTACGGGGGGGAACCCCAAATACCTGGTAGTTTTCTTGGGGCCCTCCCTAAACTACCCGGAAGTTTTTGGGGGCAGCCCAGCTGCCTGGTAGTTAATTGAGAAGCCCAAATTTTCCTGGGCCCAAATTTCAGGGGGGGGCCCTTTCTTCTTACCCAAAATTAATGGGGGAAGGGTTGTTTTTTCCTACCTAACTAACCCGCAATTTTTTCATGTCTTATCTGACTTTTTTTAAAAATTTTAATTTTATAGGTCTAGCAAAACCCTTTTTGGGGGTTTCCAATTTCTGTGTAGGGGACCCAAAGGGGGGACTATTTTAAAAAATTTTTGGGGGTCTATTGGGTAGGGATTTTTACAGAGTTGGGAATTGATAGGAAAGTGCGGAAAAGGGGAGGAGTTTTAAAATGGTTTTTTGGGAAAATTTTTTCAGGGACAAGTGTGAATTGGGGGAAGAAGACATTGCTTTCTGTACCGGGGCAAGGGAAAAAAAGGAAGGGATCGACCAACAGGGGAAGGCATCATGGGGGTTTGGGGTCCAAAAAAAGGGGAAGAAAAAGGAAAAAGAGAAAAACTCCCTTTAGAGAGGGCGGCTCCCGTTTGGGGCCCCCGCTGAAGGGTTCATTTTTCTTTTGGTTGAAAAATTTATTTCGTTTCATGTGTGGTCCCGATTACTGGGGATGTGATTTGGTGGGTGTTGAGGGTTTTATTGGTTCTTGTATAAAAAGGCAGAAAAAGCTTGCCCTGATTGAAAAACAAAAAGGGACACTTTCTGTGATGAGGGGTTTTTTCCCACACCAAAAACCTTTTCCCCAAAAAATTATTCGAGAGGTACAGGGCCCAAAACCCTTTTGCACCAAAAACCCCCCCTAGGGGGGTTTTGTAATCTGGGTTTCCCCCACCCACCCAAAAAAACGTGCCCTTTTTGGTATGGCCTTTTACCCCCCCTTCCCAACCCCCGCAAAAAATTTGTAATAGGGGTTTGGAAAATGAGGGGGGTTGGAAATGTAAAAATTTAAATTTTTCTTTTGTCCAAATTTGCGGGACAAATGGTAGGGGAGGAAACATCATTTTGGGGGGTTAACAGGGGTGTATTAAAAAAAGGGGAAAGTGAACGACTCATTTAGAGAAGAAAATTTCCTGTGAGTCTTGGAAGTAAAAATGCACAATTTAAATTTACTTTATATGTCTGAGAAACCCGTGTACAATGGGGATTTACCACTTTTATGGTCACTGTATTTTGGGGGTAATTTTACAGTCGCAGAGCTTGTGAAAAACTTTAATCTACCACTATAAATTTATTGTATGGGGGTATTATTCGTCTTACTAAAAACAAAATTACCCAGTGCTAGATCTTCTATACATCTCCCCAAATCAATATAGCAATTTTTTTTGAAATAGAATAGTCAAACAAAACACTATTGATTTAAAGCAATGGTAAACACCTGGTCCAATAGTGGTTAATTCACGATGAGCTCTTCTGTCCCAATCAACTCCATATCTCACAACTAAAGGTCATTTTAAAAAACACATAAAAGCACCAAAAATTACAAGAACTCTTGCAACGTACCTAAAAGCTCATTCCATAAACTGCATCCAATTGTATGATATCCACAGCGATCCACTTCACTGACAAAGTAAGGAATGGAAGTCTTCTGAAACGCGTAGGTATTTTTGTATTGGACAGGCCTCTGTAGTCTAGGTGACTTCACCTTAGCCTGCTAGCTAGTTTTTACGTGTTGGAGACCTGAGCGCTGCCGGCCGGGGCGCTTGGTTAATTTGAACACTAACGTTCCTTACTTTGTCAGTGAAGCGGATCGCTGTGGATATCATACAATTGGATGCAGTTTATGGAATGAGCTTTTAGGTATGTCTTGAGGACTCAGTGGGCCTCATTTATTAAAACTATCTAATTGTAGAGCTGTCTTTCTTTCCTCCCATGGCAAACAGCTTTAAATTTTCCAGAGAACTTTAAAAAAATAGAAGCTAAGCTCTGATTGGGCAACAAAGACAGTTTTACCATATAACTGGGTTTTTTTTGTGTTTGTCTTTGCATCATTGTATTCTAATAGCTATCACTTTTTAATTTTTTTTACTAGCCTTCATTTATGAGTTTTATTTACAGTACAAATGGTATAGCCTCTCTGCTGGTACTTCTTCAGGGTGCATATAATTAATTATATTAAAAACTTTTATTTGCTGCTTTATGGAAATAAAGCAGACATTTTTCCCTTTATTGGAGCATAAAATGCTCTGAAGCTGCTGCATCCTACAGAGTAAGGGACACAGCACTGGAAACAGCATGTCTGTCACTAGCTTGTGCTGTCCTCAGCAAGGGGGTATAACCTATGTGACAGGTTCCCTATAAATAATTTTTATTCTGTTTTTTGGAAGTGGGTTCATAAAAAACAATGATTCATTTGCTATTATTGGGTATATCTATGTATTGTTGATAGAGGGCATACCTTCCTTCTGTCTAACCGTTTAAAATTCTGACGTTATTTTTGATCCCAGAAGTTGGGTAAGGACTCTGCAAGAGTATCAGCTGTTCTCCTACCCCTGATCCTGCCAGTACAGCACCACGGGATCTTTATGAAAGATATATACATCATATAGCATTATGGGGTTAGGCAAGGAGACAAACAGTTGTTTTCTTGTGCTTTGCAGTTCTAGGGATCCAAATGCATATTCAACTAAACACAAAGGTAAATCGAGTGCTGACTTGTCCATTTTAGTGCACCCACCCAGTGAGGGGCCACCATATAAAGTTATTATTCCCTTATAAAGCCCTACACAAATTACCTGAAACATCACAAATGTATTTTTACTAACATTAGAGTGTTATTATTAGTGGCATATAAAAAAGGTTGGGTTTGCAGAGAAGAAAATTCAAGTTTCCCAGCAGAACTGATCGGTTGCCAGTTGTCACACATTGTGGCAGAAGAAGCATGTAGCAGCTTGAACAAGATGGTGTTTAATAAAAGCTATATCTTACTAGCACAGTTTGTCAGTGATCGTGTTGAATGAGTGACAGGCATTATAACATCATTCATTTTTAACTAGTTTTTTATGTAATATTTGATCTGGAATGAGTCTGCTGCACTCCTCCAGATGGACTTCTTAAACATAGATAGTAGGGACCTTTCCTATGGATAAAAATCCCCAAATCTACTTGATCTTACAGTGGGTTGCAATTTACTTTGTGGCCACCACCGACATACAAGAGCAGAAGAGGAATTTCAAATGCTAAATATTTCCCTCTGATGTCACATTATTGATGAGTATTTTTGTACTATAAGATTTATTAATTAATCTACTTTTAAAAAGAAAAACTAGAACTTTTAATGAGTTGCTAAACAAGGATTGTAATTATGTCTGTGGCAAAGTGGTCTTAATACATGTTTGTTTGTTTTTAAAACTCAACTGAGTTTCTATAGCATCTGATGTTTTAAAGGGGTTTTCTCATTAGGCTGTTTCACTGAGTCACAAGCAGTTTTACACTCACTCTGTCTTCTCAGGCTATGGGTGGTTCTATGACAGCGATTAGCATATCTAGCATCTCGGTAAGTAGCTGAGCCGTTACACTGAAAATTGCAGGAGATACTATCTCTTCAGTGAACACAAGGTATATGTGCTGCAAGGACTGAAAACAATGGCTTATCTGTAATGTTAGAGATAATTAGTTTGCTCCAGAACTCAGTCCTCCCTGCTCTACGCTGTCTGCTCTAATCAGATAACAGAGTTATGGTCAGGGAACCATGGACACCTGTGTGCACTCAGAACACATAAAATGTCTCTTATCTCATGACTAAAGTAAAATCTATTCACCAATGAATTTAGAAAAAGTCTTAATTTTACTTTATCGTCCCTTCATGTTAAAAGCTGTAGTGAGAAACCCTTTAAAAGAGGTTTTCTGCTTTTGGTAATCTCTTCTACGACACCCAAAAATTCACCTGGCAGTAAGAGTCTAATTTGTCTGTAGTATCACCACAGGAGAATAAAAGCATTACAAATTGATTAGTTAAATCAACTAATACAGGGCAAAATACTGGAGGTCCCAAAAAGCTATAGAAACTCAATGTAATTGCTCTTCAATCTAGTTAGAAAATGAGTTTCCTGAAAAAGGGACCCTCCCAAAATTCTTTAATAGTATGTTTGAGATTACTGTTCCAAGAAGGAAACATGTTTGTTGATGCTGAAAGTCAGAATCTCTAATTCCAACGAGTAAGACTGATGTTAACATTAGGCAATCTTGGACAAAACCTACTGGGCTAAGGGGTGCCTGATGGTCTGCATGGTAATCATTCTCTATGTGAATTAATTAAATACACAACTACACATTGCAATTCTACTTGACAATAGAGTGTGTCCTTGCAGAGTCTAACATTGGCATTGCTGGTCAGGGGGGATTAAAAATAGAGCAAAAAAGTTAGTTCACCTGTGAAGCCCTGCAGTTACTCCTGGAACTCCTTATCGATGTTGTCATCTTCAGCAATCACATGACAATGCAACTAATCCCTTCATGGTCCCTTGCTATTCATACAGGAAGAGACTGCTGAGGCCAGTGATTGGCTGCAGTGTCACATGACCAATAAATGTCACCAGAGGGGAGCCCAGAAGTAGCAGCATAATCAAAAGACATTCCCCTGCTCCAATGGGTGATCGGGACTCCTGGTGACCCTATGGACCCTGGGGAATGTCTGTACAGTCAGCTCTGGGAACCTAGAGTAGTCCCAGGGCAGTCTGTATAACAAGCCAGCAGTCAGGGCAGACTGCTGCCTGTATCGAACTGACCCAGATTGTAATGTATTAGCATATTCATGCATGCTAATACATTGCCAAGTGTAAAAAAAAAATTGTACAGTATTTATGGGATTTAAATAAAATGTAAAAAAGTGTAGAAAAAAAATAAATACATAAAATAAATAATAAAAATAAATATTTAATAAAAAAATATTGTGCTTATATGACACAAAAAAAGACCCATATTAGGTATGCACAAGACTGTAATAATCTGTAGAATTAATCTAACAGGTGTGAAATGGGAATGGTTAAAAAAAAATGTAAAAAAAACCTAAAACAATTGAAAAAAAAGTCTGCAGAAATTTTAATGAAAACTCAAATTATTCCCCCCAAAATTACAACTTCTCCCACATAAAACAAGTCTTCATACAACTGTGTCGTGGAAAAAATAAAAGTTGCGATTGAGACAAAAGCTAAAAAAATGTTTTGGTCATTAGTATAATCCCTTAGGCCTGGGGCTTAAAGGGGTTGTCTCACTACAAGGATTGCTTTTTATGTTAAAGATCTGGCAAAAGCAAGTCACTTTGTAATATATGTCCCACCTATTTTGAGATATCTCCTCTTGTATGGGCTGCATCAGCTCCTCAGGTCGCTAGAACTACAGACCTGTTTGGTCTATCCTGATAGGCTGCCAACACTGGTTGCTATAGCTACAGACTTGGCTTCTACTGCAGCCTAGTAGAAGCCAGTAAACACGCCCCCGAATTCAAAATGAAACCAAGAAAACAGGACTGAGGTAAGAGGAATCAATGTATTGAGACAACCCCTTTAAGGGGTTATGCTAATGAACAACCTCTCTTGGGTTGCCGTAATGCCTAGTCAATTTGTTCATACATTTCTAAAAGGACTAACAGGAAGGTCACAAGTCGAATTTCTCAAAAACATACTCCAGAATTCTTATTAGTTTTTTTAATGAAGAACATGAGTTATTAAAATACACAAAAAGGTGACAGGTTCTCTGTAATAAAAATGTATCAAAGTATATAGATGTATATATGGAGACATCCTGCTTACCTGTACACTAAACCATTCACTGCTTATAATCATGTATTAATATATGCTAATATTGAATATCATAGCGCATCACATCAAATTATATTGCACATTATGGTTATAATTACCACATAAACCCACTGCTTTTTGCCGCTTCCATTTTGCCGTGTGTGTTAGTTAAGCCTATGTGACTTTATTGGGAGTTAAAAGCATTCGACTAATCTCTTCCCAAGGAAACAGCTTTCCGCATAGAAAATGGAACTTATGTGGTCATTAGCAGATGCTACATGAAGCAACCAAAAATATACACATTTAAATTCTTAAGCACAATCTATGAACACTACACAGATGGTTTCCAAGAAACTGTACCTAAATTGATTACGATAAAAATGATCTGCAGCAATTGTTTCTGTCAAAAGGGAGAAGAGAATTTGTCCCAATGTGTCGCTCTGCCCAGTCATGCAGAGAACCCAGCTGCTGGGACAGATGTTGCTCCAAGCACTTTATTTTAGGGTCATTAAAAATGGTTACAGGGGTTAGTCATTCACTGTTTTATAAATTGTGCTTACTAGCTGATCTTAACAGACATTAAAACAACTTCTTTATTGTTTCGCAGGAAAGTTAGACAACGCGTCTTGTGTTCTCCACTTTGAATGCAAAACCTACCTGATCTGTTATGCTCCAAGTAATATTAGTACTGACATAAAAGCAACATCTTGTAAACATATTGTTTTATATAGCTTAATAGCGCCATGACAGTCTAAAAGACAGGTGATATATGTGGAGATGCTGGTAGCTATGCCCCGTGCAGAGTGAAGCTTAGATAATGCATGGATGGAACATGGAAGCAATGGTTCGATAGGATTTCAAGTATATACAGTGTCATACTGGGATACTAAGTCACATCAGTCTATTGGTGTCTATGGTTATGTAGGACCGGTAGTTCTGTAACACTGTATATTGTTAATTGAACAAAACATGTTCTGTAATACAGATGTAGGTCTGTAAGTAGAAGGATGTATTTAACTGCATATATGTAGTCCTAAGACTCAAGATGAAACTGTAACCTCTGCCCCTCACATGTATTTATGCCACACTCTACAGAAATAAAGGGGTTTTTCCATCAGACTATTTTCTCAAAACCTGCTTTTCACTGTCAACTTCAGGCTGCCACTTCCTGTGCAGCATCTAGAGCAGTGACTGACATTTCAGCTCTTCTAGCTCCTGTTCCTTGCTTTGTCTGTTAGAAGGACACATTTCAAAAACAAAATACTGACTGCATCAATTAATACCTCATACTTCACATATTTTTCCAGTATGTAATTTTTGCCCTAAATACTGGGGAGCAGAGGGTGCGAGTATTTTGTGTTGGACACCTGAAATGTGCTGGGCAGCCCACCCAATTGAATGGTAGAGGTGTCATGGGTTATAAGCCAGCATGGTGTACCACACATAACTGTATAAGTGACCCCTTTTGTATTGCCTTATTTACATGCAATTATTTTACTAGCAACCACCTCCTTCATGCATAGAAGGCGTGTGAGTGGTTGTCTTATCAGTATTAATGCATTTATGCAGTCTCCCCTCGTATGATATTGTCACTCTTCTGCATACTTGTAGGAACTATTACTTATTCAATGTGCAGTTTTTTTGTTATTCAGTTGCCCTCCTAGTGGACAGGTGATTTAGCTACTGCTCAGTAGTTATCTGCACCTGATATATTTCTCCAAAGTATCATTGGGGATTATATTGCCTACTATTGGGTTTAGTCTGTTGGTCAACAATTGAGCTGTAAGTATGGCCTTGTGTTTGTGTTTTTGAATACTCTTTTAAGAAGTCTTTGGACTGCAGCAGATGGATTGGAAATGATGATACTTCAAGGCATCATTGATGGGTTTAATGCATGATGTTTGTACACACTGCCTGTTTATATAAGCTGGGACAAGTCTGAAGACAGAGATGCTGGGAAGATAACTGCTAGCGCAGTGAATGATGAAGTGACAAGTAGGGAATGATAAAGTGCTGGCAGGAAGACAGACCCCAGGGGCTCGCAATCTAATAAGACAGCAAGAAACAGAGGGCTATAAATGGTATGTGGGTAGGTTATGCTATGGGTAAAGCTAGGATTGAAACTTGGTGGGCTGGGAATGTGCTGTGCATGGCCGCAAATTTAGTTTTATTTGGTTATGCCATTTGCTATTGACTATAAAATGTAAACTGTGCCATCAACACGAGATGGAAATCAAAAATAGAACATAGAAACACCTGCAAACTTGCAAATATAAGCTAACACTATACAAGCACCACTATCACTAATATTACCACCATGCAACTTCTATATAGTGGCCAGGTACCAGGTCTACATGTATCATGCTGCAGACTATACAAGAGAATACAGCACTGATCAGACACTGATAGAAGCAGAATATATAAGAATTAAAGCTGATCTGTGACTACTAAACCATTTGTTTTATTAACCCCTTACCGACATTTGATGTAACCTTAAGTCATAATGCCAGTAAGGGTGTTAGATACAGCTGACACCCGCCTAACAGTAGAGATCAGAGCTGGCTCCAATCCCTGCTGTTTAAGCCCTTTAGATGCTGTGGCGACCATGGCCTTGGCATCTAAATGGATAAGGAAAGCTGATGCCCAACATCTCTTCCTCCGATCAGCCCCCCCATGATGTGATTGAGGGGTGCCAAGAATTTGCCATGGCAGTCGGAGCCTAATGAAGGCTTTCATGGCTGCTATGTTACTGCTCCTGTATCTTCCTGCTCTAAAGGGTTTTTTTTTTCTTTCTACAATGATTGGCTTTTAACATATAGGGAAAAGTAAATAAAGACTATGACCACATACATTGCTTTTTTTATTTTTATTTGTTCAGGAGATAAAGGTTTTAACTACTTCTTATATACCAAGTTTCTCTTGGTTACTGACCACCTCTCCCTGCTTTCTTTCTCATGTGATTTATTCAAACTGAGGTCAGTCACTCAGTCTGACTGTAGTATACAGGAGTTGGTGGTAAAATACACTACAGAAATTTATTGACGTTTAATATTTTTTTTTAATAATTGCACTGATATATGTTTGAATTGTACTATGCATGTTATATGGAAATGTCTATTGACTTCTATCTTACCCCTGTACGCTGCCAGCAGCTAGTTCAAATGTCTTTAAAAAGTGTATAGTCATGCTGCTTTACAGATATGTAAATCAGTCACAGTCACTCAAGCACCTGTGGCAAGAGTTTTCATGGCAACCAGAAAGGAGGGGGAGTAGAAGGTCATCTAAGAAAGGCAAATGTAATATTCTGGGTTTCTCCAGTCTGATTCATCTTGTGTTAATCATCATCATCCTCATCTACACCTGTAAGTTGACTAATCCATCATGCCATCCTGACAAAGGTTATGCTACCCCTGGGCTCAGGGGTCAGCTTAACTACTTAATTCCCTGACCGCATGGAAGAAGACAAGAAGGACAAATCAGATTGTCTAGAGAAGAAAGCTTCAGCCTGGCCTAGCAGGACTTTGGATTCCTACATTATCATAAGGGTAATCTAGTCCCACTAGACCTCATGGCCTTTGGAACCCATTTAGCCTCTGGCCTGGCCCAATACCCCAATTTGAGAAAATATCCCAGGTCTCTTATCTGGAAGGCATTCGATGCAAGGGACTTTATTTAAGGGAATCACTGTTCATCTGCTAGATGGCTAAATAGCTTTTTCTGTGTGAACAGAATTGTATTTGAAAGCAACCCTCTCCTGTGTGTGTAACATTGTGCCTGGAATAATTAAATAAAGCCTCTCTTGTTTGAAAGTTTAACACATTGTCTCCTGTCTGTCATTCTGCACTGCACATCAAGGGCACAACAATAGGCAGCTGAGTGACAGATTACCACCAGAGTGTGTCCTGAGGGAAACTACTATCACCATCATATCCTTAAGTGCAGACCCTCTCTTCACTGGTACCGGCGCTAGAGGATCATGAGAGGAGCGGTTGTGAGTTTTAAAGCCACTCTGACCAGAGCAGTGAATTATAGGGCTACTATTGCACCCTTCCTCTCGTCTGCCTCTCCGGCCTGGTCTACCAAACGATCATGATGAGTCACTCCCTGCAAAGACTTATCTCCTGCACAGAAATTTGTTTAAATTAATGACAAGTTTTAACTATTAGAGCTTTGTAGCTTTGTGCATTGCTTATTATAAACCTCCTGCACTCATATCACTGTAGCAGGATCAGCTAAGAAAAGCAAAGCTAATTTGCCAATCACTGCTGCAGAACCACCGACATCCTGACCAGGCAGTCTGAGCCTGAAGCTGGCTGTGGTTCTGTGAAACAGACTAGTGAGAAAATATATTTAACTTCTTTATAGAAGAGTAAATGCCCTAAAGACTAACCTCCACAAAAATGGACAATTATGTTTTGTTTTTTTCCACTCTTTTTTCGGCTTCCCAGTACATTATATGGTACGGTCAATTGTAACAATAAAAAGTACATTTTTAAAAAAAAAAAAAAAAACAGGCCTCCATACTACTAGGTAGATGGAAAAATAAAAAATCTTATGGTTCTTGGAAGGTGGTGAGAAAAAAACGAATGTGACAAAAAAAATAGTCTTCAATGGGAAGTGGTTAAATAAATATTGCGCCTTATTTATGAACACTGTCTAACATTAGGACTATCTTTTTGCCCATAGCAATTAATCAGAGCTCAGCTTTCATTTTCCCAAAGCATTTAAAAAAATAAAAGCTGAACTCTGATTGGTTGCTATGGGCAACAAAGAAAGTCTTAGAGTTAGAACAATTCTGGAGCTTTTTGTCATGGGACATTCCTATGACCATCAGTCTTGGCTGCCGAGACGCATCGTGATCCATGTGCCAGTCCATGGTCGCAATCAGAACTCTGCTTCAGTTCCCTAAGACTATACTCACCTCTCCCTTGCTCCGCGCCAGCTTGCCATCCCATCTCTGAGTTCTGTACAGCCACTTGGCCATCGCAGTCCACTAGGGGATGCGCTTGCCGGCTCTTCCTGATTTAAAGTAGCAGTGTTAACCGCCCAGTGGTTGCCACGGCCAACCACATTAGGCCCTTACTTATTTCAGGGCACCTCCCCTGTACTTCCTTGCCAAGTTGTTGGAGTCAGTTACCTGAGTTCCTACTACCTGAGCATTTGTTTCTGTTGCCTTCCCATTGCTCAATCGTTGACCAGTCCATCTGTCTGCCACCTGCTTTGACATCACCCCTGAACCTGACCGCAATGGAACGCGCCTGCCCTGACCATTTGCCTGTTTTCCTGATAACGTATACTAAATTAATTCAGATACAAAAACAGAACACAAAATACAGCTTTAATACACATGACAGAACTTTAAATAAATTCTGACAACAGACTATAATATAGACCCCCAAGCATGATCCCTTAATTAATGCAGACACTAGACCAGACCAATTAGTTAATGTAAATCCCAAATGAGACCTTTTACTCTGGACCAGACCCCTCTGCAGAGTACCCTCCTTTCTCTGGGAGTCCTCTTCGGTTCCAGGTACCACCACACTTGGTCTTAATCCTTTACCTGCTGAAGCCGGAATATCCTTTTACGATGAATATTAAAAATGACAATGGATTTCTGATCTCTTCACCTTGTTTTCTTTCCTAAGGCATTACTCAAAGATGTTTATATGGACAAGCAATCAGTAAGGAAACAATAAATCCATTCAGCAACTATGCCAGAAATCAAAGCCTAAGGTGCTGTATTGTGGGTTGTACAGGGTTCTATTCTGGCTGTTATGGATGATTTTTTTTAGTACCTTACAAAAATAAAGTTTTTACCTGAAATTCAGCAAAAATACAGGAAAGCCTTGGCTATCATTTATTGGAATAAGCCTACATAGCCCATGTTATAGATATTGTCTTATGACAATTTTTTATCAAAGAGGTATTCTCGCCATGCTGGTTAATAGAGCCACAGGCAGCTTTAAGCTCCCACTTCCTGTTCAAGTTGTAAGTGATTCTACAGCAGTGATTGCCATTTCTGCTCTGCTGTACCCAGATAATCATGTTAGAGGGACAGTAATGAAGGTTTCTAAACAGGGTTAAAGTTTGTCAGTAAGAAACGTAACAAGCTCCTTTGCTGCTGATAAGACAAAGCAGAGTGTGACGTCACCATCCTGGCCACTGCTGGAACAGGGAGAAGTGGCTGGTAACCTAGGGAAGCTTGTGTACTGAAGAAGGAGATAAGATCTGCTCTAACTTTAAAGCTAATCAATTAAATGGGAATATTTCTTTCTCAAAATTACCACAGGGAACTGTTTTGGGAAATGTTCTACGCTAAATAAATTTGTTGACCACTTTATGAGTTGGAAACTTAAAGGGGTTTTGCCACAATGTAATGTTGACGTGGGATCCTCCAAAATGGGTATTTAATCACTTTTCTAAATATATGTGATTACAAAAAGTGAAGCCTGTGAGAGCTACAGCATTGCTCAGTCCTCCTTAGTTCCCTGACAGTTTACATTAGACACAAACAGGAGCTGACAGGAGCTGATCTGGCCACGCTTGCGTGTTTGCACTTCATATCTGATCACAGAGAACATGAAGGAGCTTGCAAGGGGCTGGGGAGAAAGTGCATTGTATGAGGCTTTCTGCTGTATAGACAATCCACTGTTGTAATGTTATTATTTGAGTAAATATTGAAGATGCTCCGTTCTTCCTCGCTCTCTGCTCACCCCCTCCCTCTCACCACTGCAGCTTTAATGATTTGTTTATCTTTTCTCCTGGGCAGATAAGAGGTAAGGAACTCACTTCTTGGCAAAACCCCTTAAAAGGGGTTGTCTCACTACATTGAGTCGTCCTGTTTTCTTGGTTTCATTTTTAATTCAGGGGCGTGTTTATTGGCTTTCACTAGGCTGCAGTAGAAGCCAGGTCTATAGCTATAGCAACCAGTGCTGGCAGCCTATCATGAGAGAGTAAACAGGTCTGTATATATATAAGGTCTTGATATAGCGACCAGAGGAGCTGATGCAGCCCATACAAGAGGGGATATCTAGGAATAGGTAGGACACTGTTGATGGACGCATAACGAAAAGTGACTTGCAAGATCTTTAATATAAAAAGCAATCCTTGTAGTGAGACAGCCCCTTTAAGAATCCGATCTTTTACCTTGATGTTCATTAACCATTACATATAACTTGCTACAATATCAACTGCAGCGTTCAGTAAGAAAAGTGTTAGATTCTCCCTTCTCCTCAATGACAATATTTTGACATTGGTCTTCAGCAGACAGTTCCTGTTTCCAGGTGGGCGAATGACTACTGTTTTATCAACATTAATGTATAATATACTTGTCAGCTCAATTCCATCATTTACAGACTATATTTCTCAGTGGTGCTAAATTTCTTTTAGTGTTAAGTATAAGTAATAATGACTATGACTCATGCAGATGAGGTTAATGTATTAATAGGTGTGGTCAGAAGTCATCATGGCAAGTGTGCAAACACCTGGTCCTGTGTAGGCGGCATTCATTTCTCCTCATCTTATATTTTCATGTTCATCAACTTTGATGCAAACCACATCCTTTCACTTACGGCACCTTCAACCTTTATTAAATCTTCAGAAACATCTGAAGATCAATGAACACCTGATGTAAAATATCTTGTTGTTTGGAAAATATGATGTTAAGTGTAAAAGACTGAAAGACACCTTATGTGATCAAAGACTCAATTCTAGATAAGTATGGTAAAGGAAAATGTACTCTATTTATAACAATGGATTATTTCCTCTGTCAACAGGCTATTACTAGTGTTGAGCGATTATTATCAGCAAAGTTGAAATCGGCACGGTTTTTATGTTGATCGGAATTTTTCGATCACGCGATAATTTAGGTGAAAATCTGCGCATAATCTATTAATATCGCACCATTTTCGGCGCTTCCTGTCATTTTGGTGGCCAGCAAATCAGCTTAGAGAATAGAGCAGGGTGAGCTAGGTGTGCGACATCATGACTGGGATGTGTATTGTTGTGATTGGCTGGAAAAATCACATGACCTCGTTTTACATAGAACAGTCCTTCCTGTTCAGCATCAGTGTGTGTCTGTGTCTCATAAGAGCAGGACGTGTGCTAGGTCTCTCTCAATACAGCTCAGCGACACAGTTCTCTTTGTTCACACAGACAACTATGCTTTTAGCTGTGTACATTAGAACATAGGTAGATTAGAGAATTTCAGTTGTTAGTTACTTAGGCTGAGAATTTTAAAGGAGCATCTAGCGCTGTACAGCCGCGGGACAGGCTGGCGGGCAGGAAGGCTTTTGAAAGGAGAGTGGATATTGTGCAGCCCAGACTCTGCTTTGACCCTGCATTGAAATGGCTTTTTATTAACAGTTTTTGGCCAGTTTTTGGTGAAATATTAGCTTGTATTTTGTGCAGCCTGTACTTATATTAGGATGCAGATCTTTTCTAGTAACTGCAAGTGTATTTGATAGGTGCAAAACTCATCTTTTATTATCTGTACACGATTTAATTAGTTTTTTCGTTCACTTTGGCAAAGCTCAGTTTTGTTCTAAGACCCACTTTGTACTTACAATAGGATACAGAACTTTTCTAGTTACCGCAGTTGTATTTATAGGTGCAAAAAACACGTTTTATTATCAGTACACAATTTAATAACGTGTTTTTCACTTTGGCGCAGCTCAGTTTTGTTCAAAGACCCACTTTGTACTTAGAATAGGATACAGAACTTTTCTAGTCACCGCAGGTGTATTTATAGGTGCAAAAAACACGTTTTATTATCCGTACACAATTTAATTAGGTTTTGTTCACTTTGGCACAGGCCATTTTTGTTAAAAGACCCATCTTGTACGGATATTAAGATACCTAAATTTGCTAGTAATTGGTGTTGTATTTCATAGGTGCAAAAACCACCTATTATTATCAGTACACAATTTAATTACGTGTTTTTCACTTTGGCGCAGCTCAGTTTTGTTCAAAGACCCACTTTGTACTTATATTACCATACAGAAATTTGCTAGTAATTGCAGGTGTATTTCATAGGTGCAAAAACCACCTATTATTATCAGTACACAATTTAATTACGTGTTTTTCACTTTGGCGCAGCTCAGTTTTGTTCAAAGACCCACTTTGTACTTACAATAGGATACAGAACTTTTCTAGTCACCGCAGGTGTATTTATAGGTGCAAAAACCACCTTTTATTATCCGTACACAATTTAATTAGGTTTTGTTCACTTTGGCGCAGGCCATTTTTGTTAAAAGACCCATCTTGTACGGATATTACCATACAGAAATTTGCTAGTAATTGCTGTTGTATTTCATAGGTGCAAAACCCACCTTTTATTATCCTTATACATTTCAAATAGGTGTTTTTTTTTTTTACTTTGTTGCGGCCCAGTTTTGTTCATAGAGCCACCTTGTACATAAATTTGAATACAGAGATCTTGTAGTTACTGTTGGTGTATTTTATTGGTGGAAAAAAACACCAATTGGTATAGATCCTAGGAAGAAAGAATAAAACGTAACCTTTATTATAGTAAATAAATTAAAAAAAGTTACATGTGGGGTCCTAAATATCACTCACAAAAACCTAAACTAATGATAAACCTATCCCTACCAAAAGTACTACCTAACCAAAAAGAATGGGGTATTCGCCCTGATAAGGGCGCCCCCAACCAGGAACCTCCTACACTAACCCTATTGGCTATACTGGTAACCGTACAAAATAATCTGTGAAAATATATGATAGATACGCCAAAGGGTAATATATATGCAATAAAGTGCAGGACTAGGAGTACTAGTATACTCCCATCCGTACGCCTAGTGTTCCAACACCGGTGTCGTCACATGTGCATTATTGTAATCCATGCATAGGCACCCTAAACCATTCCGTTCCAACAGCAGTGTCCTCACATGTGCATGTGTTGTAATCCATGCACGGACACCCTAAAACATTCCGACGCGTTTCTCCTCAGAAATTGCATGAGGTTCATCAGGGAACAAACCGGAACATATACAGGCTAGGGAAAATTATGGTATATGTCTATAAGCAGAAAGAAAAGGCATACACCAGCTGTACAATATATGCCCGTCAGTTAAATCCAAAAAACGGTGCACATAGCACAACTCAGGACTCCTATGGTATGGTAGTTCAGTGAGAGTTCAAGCCGGAGTCCCAGAATATGCAGACATGGATCTCCGGATCCACAGCAAAGATAGTGCAGCAGGATAGAGGTGGACAAATGAGCGATTGAAGGGAGGTAGATAAAAGCACTCACCTACAATTAGGACCGAACTCCAGAACAGGTGTCTACTTCCTGGCGTGCATAGAGAGAAGCCAGCGCTGCGTCGCCAAGTATTATCCACAGCTGCGCAGTAAGCAGCCTTGGCAACACCGGTCACTAAAATACCACTATACACAACCTGGGCTTAAGACCCATGCACGCGCGTTAGGACGAGTCCCGCATGGTGAAAGCGGCATCCCAAATTATCAACTGCGCATGCGCGGTCACAAAATAACGCGAAACTTGAATGAAACTATCCCGACTGTCGCCGAAAGAATGCACGCCAGAGGGATAGTGCTAACTAGGACTGCTGGCATAAATACACACCCAAAGAGGGGCACAAGAACAGCCACCAGGCGACCAATATACATAAACCAGGCTACCAATCACTCCCCCTTTACAACCAACAGACAACAAACTGAGAGATGGGATACCGCTTATCCAATATTGTATAAAAAAGGCACATAGTATAGATATTGATAGCCCCATCTAGTGGTAAAGATATAAAGGTACAATAAATGGTACTTATTGTCTAGTCATCAAAATAGCAATATAATGATATACACCCATTTCAACAGTTTTAACCAAAGCTCTAATGACACCAATGTTACCAGATACGAAGATAAAGATATAATGATTTATACAGTTACCATCAGTAACTAAATGAGAATAGATATAGCACCGGACCAAAATCAAATAAATGCGCTGAAAGATAAATTATCATTTAAACCATTCGGCTTAAGAGTCTTAAGATGGTAGATCCAACGTGACTCACGCTGGAGCAACTTACGATCGAAATCCACCTCTCACTGATGGTTTAACAACCTCCACTACTGAGAAAGAGAGAGCTAGGGGACTTGTCCCACGGATTAGATTCATATGTCGTGCCAGCGGGGTTTCCCGTTGATGGTTAATGTCCCCCACATGTTCCAAGATACGGCGTCTAAATTCGCGTTTGGTCTTACCAATGTACATCAACGGGCAGTAGCATGTACACTGGTAGACCACGCCTTTACTTTTGCAGTTGACATAATCCTGCATATCGAAAGAACGTCCTGTTGGAATGCATTTGAAATTTTTAGAGACGTTAATGAATGTACATGCCTTGCATCCTCCACATCTAAATGTACCAACTACCTTTGATGACAGCCATGTTGTTTGGGACTGTGGGGGTGAAAAATGGCTATGGACCAATAGATCTCCAATACTTCTCCCCTTTCTAAATGTAATTCTAGGGTGAGTTTCAATGAATTCAGAAATGTCAGTGTCACGTCTGAGCAGAGGCCAAAAATTATTTATCAACTCCCGAATCTGTGAGGATGACTCATCAAAGGTCCCAATAATTCTCACAACCTGAGATACAGATTTGACCTCACGTTTTCTTAAAAAGACTTTTCTATCATGGTCTCGAGCAAAGTTATATGCTTCCGAGAGTACCCTTTTGGGGTAGCCCCATTGCACAAATCTTTTTTTCAATAGACTGGCCTCTGACTCAAATGCTGTGAGGTTGGTAGAATGTCTACGTATCCTGATGTATTGGCCCTTGGGAATACCCCGTTTTAGTGGAATAGGGTGGGCGCTTTCCCACCTTAGCAAACTGTTTCCAGTAGTACTCTTACGATAAGCTGTGGTATCAAGAGTACCATTTGCACCCTTAGTAATTCTCAGATCCAAAAAGACCAATTCAGAAAAAGTAATCTCATGGGTCTCTAAGGCCCACAGCATTGATGTTGAGGTCAACCACAAACTTAGAAAAAGATTCTCTCGAACCCGTCCATAGAATGATAATATCGTCGATATATCTGCGCCAAAACACAATATTCTCCAGTATATCTTGATATTTTTCAGAAAAAACGACAGTACTTTCCCACCAGCCCAGGAGAAAATTAGCATATGTGGGAGAAACTGGGCTCCCCATTGCCGTGCCCCTGAGCTGGTGGAAGTACTTTCTGTCGAAAACAAAATAATTGTGTGTTAGAATAAAATGGAGCAACCTCAAGACGAAATCGTTATGAGCCCTAAGAAAAGTGCTTCTAGTGGACAGGTAATACTGTACAGCCTCCATCCCCTTATCATGGGGGATGGAGCTGTAGAGTGCCTCAATATCAATGCTGCAGAGCCAGAAGTCACCACTCACCACTAGATCTTCAAGCTTCCCCATTCTTTTTGGTTAGGTAGTACTTTTGGTAGGGATAGGTTTATCATTAGTTTAGGTTTTTGTGAGTGATATTTAGGACCCCACATGTAACTTTTTAAAATATATTTACTATAATAAAGGTTAAGTTTTATTCTTTCTTCCTAGGATCTATACCAATTGGTGTTTTTTTCTGATATATGTCTTGGTACATCCGGGTCATTTGTATCTTGGTAGGTTTACTTCTCCTATCTTATTTTAAGTGGAGTTCTGTGGATTTTTGTAAACATTAAGTAGTCCTTCCTTGAGTTGGATCTGTCTTTATCTATCGATTATTATCTTACTTTATGGTACCGTACCTCATATGGCGCACATTCCTGATAGATGGTTAGCAGAGGCAGAGGGTGTTTTCTCGGATAAAGAATTCAGTTGTTCCCAGAAGGGTGAGGTCTCACTATCTCAGACCTTTAAGGAGCTCAATTTCAGTTATAGACAATACATCAAGTCATGGTGGGAACTGAAATCATTAGAGAACTATGTGAAAAATAACATAGTACCCAAGAGTTTGCGCATCTCTATTATTCCAACACAGAGATCCAGGAATCCTGAGGTAATGAGAAGGTGGGAACAGGAAGCCACTTCCTCTTCCCTGAGATTTATGAATATTCTAATAGACGAAGAAAAAAATATTCTGGAAAGATCAAATAAAGCTCTCAAAGAAATAGCAGAGAGGACCCTAAAATTTAAAAGGGAAACTGAATTCAATCAAAAAGAGACAGAGTTGCAGAATAACATAGATAAATTCATAGCACATCTCAAAGAAAGAAAACATCATCAATTTGTTAGAGACCTCTGTGAATTTCGGGAGAATCGGGCATATCTATTTGATAATAGAACTCATACTGTTAACAACTCTGGTACTGATCAGTCTTCCTCGGACACTGATCTTTCCGATACTGATTTTAGGATGAATCAAAATAGAACATTCAATAGATCTCCATACCGTACGAGATATTTCTCGGAGAATAGGTCTAGATGGCAACCAACCAAGAATCAAAAAAAAAAGGGAGAGGAAGGGGAGGTTCACGAAAAGTAAATACCACACCCCCTGTACAATCTGCTGGACCCTCTGCCTCAGCCTCTTGCTCATCTACCTCTCAAAATACCCCACAACTGAGGGAGGCCCAACAAACAACCCAGGGGCAATCTCAGCCCTCTTTTTTAGAGAAAATTGTAATGGACAGATAGAAAACATCTCTGATATGGATGCTGCCACACTAGATGATAATCAGATTATTAACTTATCTTATAATATACTAACTGATTCAGAGAACCGCTTATTGAGGAGAGGACTCTTATTTGTACCCAATAGATCTTTAAATACCTTCGAATGGATTAAAGACATTCATCTATTTGCCAGAAAACTTAAATGGAAAAAAATTATTTAAGCTAAAAGAGAATAGAGAATGTTTGTCATTAGATATCGAGAATGAGGACTTGTTGGGGGTACAGTCATTGGTTGGTTTATTAGAAGAAAATGATAGAGATAGATCTATGGGTCCATTCACTTCTTGTCGCCCAAAAAGTACCAAAATGCCACCAGTTATGGATGAGAATATTGACCTGTTTGTCCAAATGGTGTGTTAGGGCATTGAGAAGATCAAGATAGGGGAAAGTCTGATGAATCATGACTTTAACCTACCAAGAGATGAGTATGAGGCCCTTAAGAACCTTGAAAAAGATCATAATCTAGTGATCAAGCCATCCGATAAGGGTGGGAACATTGTCATCCTTGATTATCTTGATTACAAAAAATGTGTGTCTCAGGATTTTAAATGAAGTACAAGGATATGGATTACTTAGTAGTGATCCTACGACCAAATTTTTGGGTGAACTCAAAAATATTCTAGAAGATGCTCATCGTATTAAAACTTAATTGTACACACAATCGAATATTGAATTTATGGCTCCTAAAATATCCACAACGGTCGACTTATTTTGCCTCCCCGATAGATGCATAAGTGTGATCTTAAAACCCATAAAAATGCAGACCCATCATCTCAGGGGTTATTGGCAATTTAACCCAAAATATTAGCATTTATGTTGACTCAGATACTGTAGGGTCGTTTGTGTGAGCCTCTCCCCGTTCTGTACATTAATGGACACTACGGATCTCCTCTTAACTCTTGAAGAGCAGTGGTGAGTGTTCTGACTGTCTTGCTCTCTATTCACAATGATTGTGAGGCCCACAACACTCCATCCCCCATGATAAAGGGGATGAGATGAACAGAATTAACTGTCTCACAAGAAGCACTTTTTCTTATGGCTCAATAACCGTGAATTTCGTCTTGAGGTTGCTCCATTTATTCTAACACACAATTATTTTGTTTCGACAGATGTAACCTTCCACAGATCAGGGGCACGGCGCAATGCGGTGAGCCCATTGCTCCCGACTCATAAGCTAATTTTTTCGCGACTGGAAAATCCTGGGCTGGTGGAGATAGTACTGTCGTTTTTTCTCCGAAAAAATCAAGATATAATTGGAGAATATAGTGATTGAGGGGCAGAATATATCGACGATATTGATCATTCGATGGTACGAGTTCGAGATAGAAACTATTTCTATAGTTGCGCTGGGTGACACTCAACTATCAATGCTGTGGGCCTTAGAGACCCATTATAATTACTTTTTCCTGAATTGGTCGTGTATGGATCTGAGACGATTACTAAGTGGTGCAAATGTACTCTTGATACCACAGCTTATCGAAGAGTACTAAATGCGACTACAGTTTGTCTAAGGCTGGGAAAATGCGCCCACCCTCATTCCACTAAAAGTGGTGGTATTCCCAAGGCCAATACATCAGGATACGTAGAAATGTACTAACCTAACGCATTTTAAGTCAGAAGGCCAGTCTATTGAAAAAAAAGATTTGTGCCAACGGGGCTACCCCAAAGAGGCTACTCTCGGAAGCATATTAACTTGCTCGAGACATGATAAAAAAGTTCTTTTTAAGAAAACGTGAGGTTCGAAAATCCTCTAATCTCAGTGTTGTGTGAGAATTAATGGGACATGAGAGTATGGGCGAATCGATTCTAAAGATCATGATGGAATTCGTTTAGAAATTTTATGAAAACTTCGGTTCGGACGAAGTCGAACTTTGGGGTACTTATCGGGTGAACGAAGTGTGGCTTTTTGATTGAATAAAAATCGCGCTGCAGCACATGGTCGTCGTTACATGGGAGCGAAAGCACTCTGGTTAGGAGAAGCGGCATAGCTCTGCATGACATGTGCAGATTGTGAAGCCAACAGAACTGGCGGGATTCTGTAGACTCCACCGCCTATATACAGTCCGGGCTCGAGCGCCGGAGGCTCACACTCCTGTCACTGTGGCCTCATCAGGAAGGTGCGTGCCGCGTCTGATTACTCTTACTGAAGATTGAATTATATTAGCGAGTCTCTGTGGGGTGTCCCCTCAGCATTTGTCCTCAGAGACAGTTCTCTTAATTTCTATTTCAAACTTTTTGGGGCGAAATGGATCTGAAATCCATTGTGCCGTTCCACAGGCAGCTGTCATATAGCATGAATTCAAGTATCCAAGTCGGGATCTAAGCCAGTTTCCTGTTGTATTCATTTAAAGAAAACAGTGTTTTTACATATACAAATACCACTTCATTTTGGCTGCTCAATTCTATTGCGCAATTTATACATCCAAGGGGTTTAATTAAGCGTTGTTTTGCTTGTGTGCAGACCCCAAGAAAACCGCTATTTCAACGCCAAAATATATAAATATTTCTCCTTATAAGACCGAATTCACAGTAAAGGTTAAATCAACTGTATCTCTTGTTGTTGCGGCCCGTAGAAAACACTCAAATTGTAACACGCTACAAAGCTAGCTAGGTTAGGTGTGCTCCAAAATTCTATTGTGCAGACAAGTTATCATGCCAGTGGTTAATTAAGCGTTGTTTTGCTGTGTGCTGAAAAAAATAAAACGTCTAATTCAACGCCAAAATATATAAATTTTTCTTCTGTAGCCTTAATTCACCAAGCAAAGGTTAATAACAACTGTCACATCTCTTAGTTGTTGGCGTAGAAAAACACTTGAGTCACTTGTAACACGCTACAAAGCTACTAGTTGTGCGGCTCACTATCTTGGCGCAATTTTCTACATCCATGGTTTAATTAAGCGTTGTTATGCTGGATGTCTGCTGACAAAAATAAACCGTCCCCTTATTTCACGCCAAAATATATAAATTTTTTCCTGGTAGCCTAATTCACAGTCCGCTAAGGTTAAATAATGGCCTGTTTGTGCGTTACATTATTTATTAAAACCACACAGCAGTGTTCTTTTTAAACGACACATACAAGTAAATTTTTCCTGGCCGCATTTGCTGGAGCGCAATTTATTCCAATGGTTTATCCCAATCTTAGTTACTGGTTTCATTTTGATTCACTAACAGTGTGTATATTTATCATAAAACAGAAATCATTCATACAAACAGTGCGCTTTACAGTTTTCGAACAACCAGTAGTGACTCATAACAGTAGAAGATCGCAGCACATGCACTCAGGCGAGAATTTTTTAGGCAGTGGCAACAAACAATACACAGGCCCAGTTGCACACAGCAGAGGGGGACTTCGCGCAGGAGTTCACTTCGGTTGAGCTAGCCAACAACTGCCTGCTGTCAGTACTATCTTCCTTGTGTTGTTACATTGCACCCAGAGTCGTATCTAGTAATGGATACTAGTGTACAGATCCCAACCATCATCCTCCCGAGATTACAATACCTGACACCCCAGCCAAGAGTCAGTGTGGAACTCAGACACAACCATTAGTTGGCATGGTCCCGTGAGACGTAGGATCAGCGCATCCCTCACCTTTCCTCCACCCCTCTACTGTCCATCCGGTTCCCATCAGCCAGAGATCATCTATGTGGTCCTCGGTGATCACAGGCCACTATACATAGCGAGGATGAACATTTTGAGGAGGGCTGTCAGCAGCTACTTGTATGACAAGCAATAGAACTATGGCGGCCATAAATAGCCCACTGTGTCTTCTTGCAGAAGGCGGCAAAGTATAAGAGTTGAGCAAGTGCAATGTGTAGGTCATTGTTTGATTGGTCATGCCCTCAGCATACCAAGAAGCCATGGTGATGAGTGAGACATCAGGGAACGATGAAAAACACTAAATATATATTAAGTTATCCTTACCAAGCACCACTTGTGAGGCCGTGCGTGAGGCAGAGGGCTTCATCATCGGACCGGAAGGAATATGGCGCAGCTTGCGGAGCGTTCAGGCAGCTGGAGCAGCCAGCAAGCGTGTGTAACGTGTGCGGTCTCTAGTAGTAGAGTCAGCAGGATAGCATCAGTTTGAGTCGTGAGCCAAGCGGACCACGGTGAAAAAAACCCGCTTTCGACTAGCGTCCAAGAAAATTAGCGAGTCACAGGGTCTCAGTGCTGGCAGCGGGCCGGCAGTAGATCAACTCAGTTGCGAGCGTTATGGCGTGTGGTAAAAATCCGATACTCGCGATGTGGCTGTTCTTTGCTAAGATACCGGAGGAGCCAATATGGGTATAATGTAGTAATCTGATAGAGTCCGATAAGCGTGAAAGCGTGCCAGAGGAACGCTACCTATGGCACCTGTAAGAATAGAGCCTGCCCAGCGTACAACACATGCAACGTCACCATATCACTGTTGGCCTGTAGAAACTTGGTCTCAGATTTGGTTGAACCATCCATCCGGCCTGCCAGCAACAACATCAAGCAGCAGCTCCCATTGGACACGCGATTGCCATATGCAGCCCGTCTACAAGGCTCCACCACCCTCTTATCTCACACTATATGAGACTTTTTCTCATTGACATCATCTTCCTTTCACAGATGCCTCCTGACTACCGTCGCAACTACATTTGGCGCCAAGCAGTCGTTACACAAGATCTAGGCGAATGCAAAGAGAATAACAACATTAAATGCGATTCCAACACATCCAAGGGTGCGCAGCAGCTTGACCGTGCTCCCTTTATCCAAGTTTTGGTACTACAAGTGCAGTCTCCCTCCTTTCCAAATGGTGGACTCTTCAACCGTGTTCCGAAGAACTACTTGTCATTGTGCCCGAGCCAGAGATGGAGGAAGTTCCAAGCCGTAATTTCTCTTCTTCCAAAAAGGCAGTACCAGCACTTCATAAATATTAGAACAGAACAGGTGGGTCTAGTCCCCTTGAGCTTATTGAGTTTAATTCCAAGTATTGCAGCTGCAGACGCGGACATCTGGATGCTGTAACTACAGGTCAGGTGCAACCAGAACATGTCCTTTATCGTCCCAATGGGTGAATAGTGCTTACCAGCCGTCACACCATACATACATTGAACATTAGACGCCGCTTTCCTCCCCACGGTTGTCAAACAGCTGCACCTGTTCTCAATGTCCGCCTCCTCCCCTCACACACCACCTACCATCTCAACCTCCGACAAGATACGCATAGTGCTCCCCCAAAACTCATACCACATGTGTAGGGCACAGCAGTTTGTCGCGCACAAAAGGCAGTATTACTACACCTGGCTATGCCTTGGCGAAACGAAAGGTCACACATAGGGAAGACAACTGCTCCTCGTCATGCAGCAAGAAAATCGATTGTGGGCACTTTCTCCGCACCAACTTCAAATCGGAACCAAAGTTGACGGCACAAATTGGGAGGAACATGAGTGTTCGCGCTGCACCTAGGAGGGATTGTCCCTGCGCCTGCATGGCTCATGTGTTCACTCTGGTTGTGAAAAGGTATCCTGAAGTCTTCCAACCGATCTTCAGAACTATTGCAGAATAATGGCCAGGAAACTGGGTCATGCACATATAACCATTCGATACAAATCCAGAACAAACCGAGTCCCTTCGAATAGCAGTGTGCAGAACTGGAGCCGTACCCCCAACACACCCTCTAGAAATGCGATTTTTCCACCCGCTTGGACATTCCCGCCTGCTACATGCGTTTAGGAGCCACTGTATGAACCAGAGAAAGGACCATTAACCGATTTTTTGAAGATCCAGCGACAAAAGTATTCCCATGTTTTAACATGATGTCAGGCCAGTGGCAGCTCATGCGTGACACCTGCCGTTTGTATGAAGGACCATTCGAGGAGGCGACGTTATTTGTCAGTCTCCAGGAACCTACGGGATTAATACGCATTCCACTGCTTCATGTCCTTGAACAGATGCCTGGAAAAATCTGTCCTGGGCAGTGGACTGCGAGGACGTGGCGACTCATCTCGTGGCCACATGAGTCCGTGGGGACTGAAAAGGAGGAGGAGGAGGAGACATTTGGAGCCAGACATTGTCGTGTTGAAAGTGAGTGGATTTTCTCACCCAGGTGACCAAGAGAGAAGGAGACAGGAGCAGCTGGAGGAGGTGGATGTAGTATGATTAAGATGATGTCAGAATGACCCCCAACACCGTGGCAGTAATACATTGGAAATGAGGCAGGGAGCCCCTCGGAAGTCACTTTTGCAGGATGGCCCGACAGCATTCTTTTTTGCCTGGCTATATGACAGCCAATATGTCCAGACAATCCGTCAGGAGGGATTGACTTCTGGCTCATCCACCCTATGGACCCTCGAGCTACGGTCCAAATGGGAGCCTTTACCCAGCTATTGAAGGTGAAGACAGAACTCAAATACTATAGGGAAAGTCCTCCTTAATCAGTCTTTCGCGCTGTCCTATGTGCGGCATCGGCCCGTCCTCTGAACAGGTCTGACCGAGGGGTTCCCTCAGCCGTCCACTACATGCCTGCGGCTACTGGGGGAAGTGGTGGGGGGGTAAGAGCAGTACCAACTCCATCGAAGTAACCTAAGTCTTTAGTCACTGATAGAGGCCAGCTTCCTCAACCCGCCTAATTAGGGAGGGCAAGTGCCGCGCAAGCAGCAAGCAGTCAGGATTCTGGAGCAGTCCCTGAACCAACGAGGTATGTGGCCTACTTGGACAGCACTCTGCCACCTCCGTTGAAGTGATCCGCTGGACTACAGGGCATCCAAACTGGATTTGTGGTCCGCAACTTGCCGAGTTTGCAGACGAGAACTGTCCCTGCCCGGCCATTAGTGGTGGCATCAGAGACGGGTTTTCAATGCGGACGGGTCCATCGTTGTACCCCAAGGAGACCCACCTTGTTCCACGGGAAATGTGGAACGACTTACCTTGTCAGAGATGCGAATCAGGCGTGGATCGGCCCAGGATTTCACACACCAATGCCTTAAGGCGTCATCTGGTTTCAAACCTACCTACCTACCAGACCCACTCTATTCCCACTGAATGCCGCCACCCCCTGATGCAACACATCCTGCTGACAGTTTCTCAATACTGCTACCCACCACGTTTAACCAAACAGTACTGGTTATAGCCACCCCACCTCAACACTCTGTAATTGATGCACTCTATTACCTCATTTCTGCTTCTGCAGTTGCTGTTGCCTTTACATCCATCAGCTGCGTGTCAATGAAGCCACTTGCCTTGACCATCATGCTGCTGCCGCCGAGACCGACCGCTCTATCTAGTCATTGTGCCACTCTGTGGCTATCCTCCTATTTTATGCCACCTACCAAATGTCAATTGTTGCGAAAGAAAAAATAAAGTGGGGTGCTCTGACGCTCAAGCTGCTAGCTGTGACTCCTGCCGCCCTCCACACAGTGTCCTTGAGCCACTGTCTGACTTCATGCTGCTGGCTGCCGTGACCTCCGCTCTCAGTCATTGTTGCCATTCTGTGGCTTCCTCACTGTTTTCCTCACCATCCAGAATGTCATTTGTGCCACTGGCCTAGATCTATGCCTGCTCGCTGTCGTGACCGTCCACACGTGTATGATTGTGGCACTCTGTGGCTCCTAATACTGTTTTGCCGACTCCAGAATGAGTCATTGTGCCACTGCCTGACTCATACTGCTGCGCCGTGACCTCCATCACTGTGTGATTGTGTCTTTCTGTGGGCCTAATACTGTTTTTGCCGCCTCCATAATGTCATTCCACTGCCTGATCTCATGCTGCAGCTGTCGTGAATCCATCCACACTGTTCATTGTGCCACTCCTGTGGAACCCCTAATACTCTTATTGCCGCCTGCAGAATGTACCATTCTAGTGCCAACTGCCCTGATTCTCAATTCTGTGCTGGGCTGTCACACCAGACCTCCACACCTTGTATCATTGTGCCACTCTTGGCCTAATTAAGCTTTTTTGCCGCCTCCAGAATTATCATTGTGCCACTGCCTGACCTCATGCTGCTGCCGTACGTGACCTCCGCTCCTCAGTGATTGTGCCACTCTTGTAGCTTCCATCCTGTATATATGCCACCTCCAGAATGTCATTGTGCCACGCCCATGACCTACATACTGCTGCCCGCGTGACCTCCGCTCTCAAGTCATTGTGCCAACTCTGAGGCTTCCATCCTGTTTTGCCCCTCCAGAATGTCATTGTGCCACTCTTCTTGACCTCAAGCTGCTGCTGTGACTACCTGCCGTGTGCCCTCCACAACTTGTTTCTTGGTGCCAATCTGGCCTGACCTCATGCTGCTGCCCCGTGACCTCCGCTCTCAGTCATTACCATCTGTGGCTTCCTCTGTTTTGCCACCTCCAGAATGTCAAATGTGCCACTGCCTGATCTCATACAGTCTGCCGCCGTGACCTCCACACTGTTGATTGTGCCACTGTGGGTGGCCTAATACTGTTTTTCCGCCTCCAGAAAGTCATAGTGCCACTGCCTGATCTCATGCGCTACATGAGTCGTGACCTCCACACTGTATCATTGTGCACGCTTGCCTGAAGTACTGTTATTGCCGCCTCAAGAATAGTCAATCGTGCCCACTGCCACTGACCTCATGCTGGCTGCCCTCCGTGACCATCCGCTCTCAGTCCATTAGTGCTCCACTTCTGTGCTTCCTCCTGTTCTTTGCGCCTACCTCGCAAAAGTCATTGTTGCCACTGCTACCTCCATACATGTCTGCCCTGCCGTGACCTCCGCTCTCAGTCATTGTATGTCCACTCTATTGGCTTCCTCCAGTATTGCCTCCTCCAGAAGAGTCATTGTGCCACAGGCCTTAATCTCATACTTCGTGCCGCTCGAGACCTCCACACTGTGTTTATTATTGCCAGTCTGTGGCCTAATATTTTTATACTCGTTTAGCCGCCTCCAGAATGTCCAAATTGTGCCTGACTGCCATATTGAATCTCAATGACTGGCTGCTGCCGTGCCCGCCACCCTGTGTGATTGTCCCACTCTGTGGCCTAATATACTGTTTAGACCGCCTCCAGAATGTCATTGTGCCACTGCCTGATCTCATACTGCTGCCGCCGTGACCCTCCACACTGGTGATTGTGCCACTCTGTGGCCAATACTGATTTAGTGCCGCCTCCATAATTCGACATTGTTGCCACTGCTGAATCTCATACTGCTGCCCGCCGTGACCTCCACACTGTGTGTGATAGTGCCACTCTGTGGCCTAATACCTGTTTAGGCCGCCCTCCAGAATGTCATTGCGTCACGCGAGACCACTGACTGATCCTCAATTCTGCTGCCATGCATGACCTCCACACTGTTGATTGTGCCACTCTGTGACCTAATACTGTTTTGCCGCTCCTCCAGAATGTCATTGTGCGCACTTGCCTGATCTGCATGCTGCTGTACTGTCGTGACCTCCACACTTAGGTAAACATTCGTTGCCCACTCTTTGGCCTAATACTGATTTAGGCCCGCCTCCAGACATGTCAAAGTGCCACTGCCTGACCTCATACTGCTGCGCCGAGACCTCCGCTCTCATCATGTGCACACACGCTAGTGGCTTCCTCGGTTTTATTGCCCCCTCATCAAGAAGTCATTATCCACTGCCTACCTCATCTGCTGTGTCAGCGCGCCGTCACCATCTCCACTACTCTGTCACTAATGTTGCACCCACCTGAGCTTCTCAGCCTTGATTTTTTCAGCTTTCGCTGGCGATGATACATTATTTAAGCTACAGTTCCCACGATGAGTTTTATTTGGTCAGGTTTTGCCCTCGTTAAGGCCCAGGGATTTATAGTGAGCGATTCTAAAGCGGCCGGCAGTCAACTGCGTGTACATACTAAAACACACCACATTGTATGACGACCAAACCAATCATCCCTCTGCAGTATATTCAGCCAATGGCACAACGTCTACATCACCCTCAGCTCTCAGTGCAGCCTGGAAGAATTAATGCTTGTTTTAACGCGTTACGTGCCGAAGTATTTACGGATATTAACGAAACAAATTTCGTCGGAAAATTCGGCGAATGACCGAAATCGAATTTTGGAGAATTCGCACCTCTCTAATTAGGACCATTTGATGCAGTCAATCCTCACAGATTCGGGGAGTTGATAAATAATTTATACTATGGACCTCTGCTCAGACTGTGACACTGACATTTCTGAATTCATTGAAGACTCACACAAAGTATTACATTTAGAAAAGGGGGAAAGTATTGGAGATCTATTGGTCCCATAGCCTTATTTCACCCCACAGCCCAAACTTAATGGAACATGGCAGCATACAAAGTAGATTGGTAATTTAGATGTGGAGGATGCACGTGCAAGTACATATCATTAAACGTCCTCTAAAAATTTCAAATGCATAACCAACAGGACGTACTTCGATATGCATAGATTAGATCAACTGCAAAGAAAAGGCGTGGTCTACCAGTGTACAATGCTACTGCCTCTTGATGTACAGTGGAGAAAACCCCCACCAAAGCGAAAATTAGACGCCATATCTTGGAACATGTGGGGGACATTAACCATCAACGGAAAACCCCCGGTGGCACGACATATGAATCTAATCCATGGGACAAGTCCCCTAGCTCTCTCTTTCTCAGTAGTGGAGGATGTTAAACCATCAGTGAGAGGTGGAGATTTCGATCGTAAGTTGCTCCAGCGTGAGTCACGTTGGATCTACCATCTTAAGACTCTTAAGCCGAATGGTTTAAATGATAACTTATCTTTCAGCGCATTTATTTGATTTTGGTCCGGTGCTATATCTATTCTCATTTAGTTACTGATGGTAACTGTATAAATCAGTATATCTTTATCTTCGTATCTGGTAACATTGGTGTCATTAGAGCTTTGGTTAAAACTGTTGAAATGGGTGTATATCATTATATTGCTATTTTGATGACTAGACAATAAGTACCATTTATTGTACCTTTATATCTTTACCACTAGGTGGGGCTATCAATATCTATACTATGTGCCTTTTTTATACAATATTGGATAAGCGGTATCCCATCTCTCAGTTTGTTGTCTCTTGGTTGTAAAGGGGGAGTGACTGGTTTATGTATATTGGCCGCCTGGTGGCTGTTCTTGTGCGCCTCTTTGGGTGTGTATTTATGCCAGCAGTCCTAGTTAGCACTATCCCTCTGGCGTGCATTCTTTCGTCGACAGTCGGGATAGTTTCATTCAAGTCTCGCGTTACTTTGTGACCGCGCATGCGCAGTTGATAATTTGGGACGCCGCATTCACCATGCGGGACTCGTCCTAACACGCGTGCGTGGGTCTTAAGCCCAGGTTGTGTATAGTGGTATTTTAGTGACCGGTGTTGCCAAGGCTCCTTACTGCGCAGCTGTGGATAATACTTGTCGACGCAGCGCCAGCTTCTCTCTATGCACGCCAGGAAGTAGACACCTGTTCTGGAGTTCGGTCCTAATTGTAGGTGAGTGCTTATATCTACCTCCCTTCAGTAGCTCATTTGTCCACCACTATCCTGCTGCACTATCTTTGCTGTGGATCCGGAGATCCATGTCTGCATATTCTGGGACTCCGGCTTGAACTCTCACTGAACTACCATACCATAGGAGTCGTGAGTTGTGCTATGTGCACCGTTTTTTGGATTTAAGTGACGGGCATATATTGTACAGCTGGTGCAAGCCTTCTCTATCTGCTTATAGACATATACCATAATTTTTCGTAGCCTGTATATGTTCCGGTTTGTTCCCTGATGAACCTCATGCAATTTCTGAGGAGAAACGCGTCGGAATGTTTTAGGGTGTCCGTGCATGGATTACAACACATGCACATGTGAGGACACTGCTGTTGAAACGGAATGGTTTAGGGTGCCTATGCATGGATTACAATAATGCACATGTGAAGACACTGTTGTTGGAACACTAGGCGTACGTATGGGATTATACTTGTACTCCTAGTCCTGCACTTTATTGCATATATATTACCCTTTGGCGTATCTATCATATAATTTCACTGTTCATTTTGTACGGTTACCAGTACAGCCAATAGGGTTAGTGTAGGAGGTTCCTGGTTGGGGGCGCCCTTATCAGGGCGAATACCCCATTCTTTTTGGTTAGGTAGTACTTTTGGTAGGGATAGGTATATCATTAGTTTAGGTTTTTGTGAGTGATATTTAGGACCCCACATAGTTGTATTGCACGTGGCGCCGTCCTAGTTTTTTTTTAAATAGCCACGTTGTACGACAATTCTGATAGAAACATTTTATAGCAACTTTTCTCATTTGTCATTGCTGCAAAAAACGCAATTTCTCATCCGTGTAACTTTTGAATAGTTTTATTGCGCTCGTTGAATCTCAGTTTGGCGCAGATAGCGCACTTGTATGATAGTTTGTTGAAAACTATCAACTCCTGGGCGGTTGTAAATTCCTGGGACTGAAGGACGAACACGGTTGAGTTTGTCGTACTGGTCTTCCACCAGACCGCATTTCACAGGTATTCGCTAGAAACCTTTCAGTTTCTAATCCTAGTTGGCTGTAGGAACTTAGAGGGATTTAAGATTAGCTGTGATTTGCCGTCTTTTAACCCCTTCCCGACATTGGGCGTATGCATACGCCCTAGCGGGAAGTGACTTCCCGCAAATGGACGTATGCATACGCCCTGGCGATCGCGCGGGCTTGCGGGCGAGCCGCGCGCGATCGCGGCATGGAACCAGCGGTAAATTACCGCTGGCTTCATGCCCCATCACCCCCGGCTGGAGTGAGCTCCGGCCGCGGGAGAAAAACGCATCGTTACCGCAGCCTGTCATGGCCGCGATAATGATGCCGCAGGGCAGGAGGAGTGAGCTCCCTCTGCCTACGATCGGCGAGGGCAGCGCACAGATGCCGCTCGCCCGTTTTCCTACCAAACTCCCCCGGTTGCTTTTTCTGAATGCACCCGGGAAAGTCTGGTAAAGTCCCCAAAGGGCCCCAAGGCTTTGGGGGCAGGTGTCACTATTTGGCAATGGCGCCCCTATGCACAGCAGTAACGCTGTGCAAAGATGCCTTTTAAAAACAGCAATCTAATGATTCTTTTCCCCAGGGGGGATTTGCAGTTACAAACCCCAAAAATGGAAAAAAATTTTAAAAAAAAATGTAAAAAAGAAAAAAAAAAAAAAGTAAAACAAAAAACAAAAAAAAAAATTTAAAAAACACATACACGGGGCCCCCCCTTTTCCCCCCTTTTACAAACCCCAAAATCCCCCCAAAAAAGATCAAAAATAAAAAAAGTCCCCCTTATTTGGTACGCCGCGTGCGTAACAACCCCACCCTAAAAATCTTTCATTTTTTTTTAAAACCCCCTTTATGGTAAAACGCCGTAAAAAACAAAAACAAAAAACAGTCACAGAATTGCGATTTTTGTGAAAATCCTGCAGCACAAAAAAATTTAAATAAAAAGCGATAAAAAACTATAAAAAACCCCAAAATTTTGAAACCAATTAAAACGTCAGTTAACCCCGGGCAAAAGTTCTTACACGTCTCTGTAAAAGGAAAAAAAAAAAATTTTTGGGCCCCAAAGAACAGCGATGCATAAATATTATTTAACACAATAAAAAAAAATTATTTTTTTTTAAAAGTGTTTCCCAAATAAAAAAAAACTATAAAAAAATAGGGTATCCCCTTTATCGAATCGACCCTGAAGAAAGCTAACGGGTTTTGGATACTGCAGGGTTGATTCCCTGTGAAAAATAAAAAAAAAAACACTACTAGGTTTTGCATATTTTCTTCACCCTCCCTTTCCAAAAAACGGTTTTAAAAAAACTGATAAAAAAGGGCCTTGCCCCCCCAAAAAATGAACCAATAAAACGAACTCATCCTCAAAAAAACCAACCCCCTACACAGCCCCTTACACAGAAAAAAAATAAAAAAGTTAGGCTCTCAAAACTATGGCGATGCAAAAACGTTTTTTCCCTTTTTAAAATAAAAGTTTTTTTTTTTGGGGGAAAAAGCAGAAAAAACAAAAAAAAAATAAAAAATTGGGTTTACGCTGAAAACGTTTTCCACCGCTTAGTAAAACAACAGGTCAGCTAAAACTGCCCGGTGACCGCTGTTAAAAAAGAAAAATAAAAAAAACTACCGGAAAGCTGTATTTTTTTTCAAAATGCCTCACAAAAACCATAATAAAAAAAAAAATTTGGGGGTCCCCCCAAAACGGCATATGCCCCCCCCAATGGTACTTTAAAAAAAAATGTAACTCACCCCCAAAAAACAAGCCCATAATCAGCTCCGTTTTACAAAAAAACTGAAAACGTTATTTGGGTACAGAGCAGGACAACATAAAAACGCAATTTTTTATAGGGCCCATTTTTATTTTTTAAAAAATAAAAAACATAAAAAAAAATATTTTAAAATCATATCATTGCAATTTTTACCGACCCCCATAGTAAAGATATCCTATCAAATTTTTACTGCAAAGGAAACCGTTGGGGTTAAAAATTTAAAGCCCAAAAAAACAATGGCGGAACTGCGTTTTTTTCCCCCCATTTTCATAGCCCCAATGAAAAAAAAAAAAAACTTTGGGAAAACCTGGTTTCACCCAAAAAAGCACAAAAACACCCCAGAGAATCTTGAGGCGTGCTGAAACCAAAATGGGGTGACCTTCTGGAAGGTTTCACCTGTTTTTCGAATTTTTTGGGGGGCCCTTTTTAAAAGTGACTGGGGCCCCCCCAAAATCTGCATTCCAAAATCCAAGGGAACACTCCCTCCCTTATTTGCCCTGCCAAAGCGCCCAAACAAAGTTTTCAACCCCCAAAATTTGGGTATTTCCGAAAATTGGAAGAAAATTTGGTTTAAAAAGGTTTTGGGGGTTTTTTTTTACCCCGGATGCCTTGTAAAAATTATAAATTTTCAGCTTAAAAATTTCCCGATTATTTTAAAAAAAAAGTTTTTTTAAAAATTTTCCCCCAGCCTAACCTAAAAAAATTTTTTTGACACCCTGTGGGGTCGATATGCTCACAAAACCCCTGGGTATATTCCCTTTTAAAGGGGTTTTAGTTTTCCCAAATTTTTGGGGATTTTTAGGGGGGGTTTATTAATTTTTTAGCCCCCTTAGGGTGCCCCCCAAAATGAAATGGCCCCTTAAAAAAAAATTGTAATGGGAAAAAAAAACCCCCAAGTTTCCCGTAGGGGCTCCCCTATTTGGGGTTGTGGTTTTAGCCCCAAAAAATGCCCCTAGGGCCACATATGGGATATTTTGAAAAAAGGCAAAACTGGGGAATCAAAAAATTAATTTGCATTTTTCTGATCTCATTTACCCCAAATTTTTGTGAAAATGAAAAAAAAAATTTTAAAATCTGCAAAAAAAAATAAAATTTTGATACTTCACTTCCCCTTTTTCTTTTAATTTTCCCGTGGGAAAAACCAATGGGTTAAAAACCCTTTCCCAAATGGGGGTTTTTTAATTAAATTTTAAAGGGGTTTTTTGGGGTTTTTTTAGATGAGGTCATTTTTGGGGGTATCTTAAATCAGGTCAAAACAAAGTTAGTTTTTGAACTGGCTGGTTTCCCCAAAAAAGTGTCTTGCAAATTTTGGTTTTAAAATTTTGAAAATTAAATACTAAAATTTCTAAGCCCCCCAATTTTTGTAAAAAAAAAAAAAAAACAATTTTAAAAAATTTTGGCCAAACTACAGCCGACATATGGTAAAATGCTAGTTATAAACTTTTTTTGGTGGAATAACTATCTGTCTTACCCTGCAGAAAATTTTGAAATTTAAAAAATTTGGGAAAAATTTTTTAAATTTTTTCCATTTTTTTTTATATTTTTCACAAAAAAAACAAGCCAAATTTTTTGGACCCAAAAATTTTTTAATATCTTTAAAAAATAATTTTGTCACAGAAAACAAACTCGAATCACATGGATAGGTTAAAAATTTTTTCAAAAAATTATTCTCACCCAAAATGGAAACAAAGACAGATTTCAAAAATGGGGCCCCTGTTTAGAGAGGCCAAAACTGGCTCCCCGGGAAGGGGTTAATAAAAAGACCGGGCAAAAAAAATCTTCCATTTCTTTCTTAAAATTTTTTTTTTCTTTCTGAAAATGGAGCGAAATGAAAAGGGGGTAAGCGAGCAAAAGAGGGGTGTAGGACATGGAGGTAGAGGTACGAGAGAAGGTGCTCCTTCCAGTGCTGGCGACAACACGCATGCCAGCGGATCATCGGTTGCAGGACCGTCAGGCCTGTCATCGCTGGGTCAGGGCCCTGTGAATCTCAGTAACGAACAGCGTCGCCAATCTGTTCTTCAGTGGTTAATGCAACCTGCATCCAGCAGTCTTACCTCCTCGTCCTCCCAGTCACGGCCACAAATGTCGTCATCAGCATCCGTCCAACATGAAGCGAAGGCAGCCCAAATGTCAACTCGTGTACCCACCACTGTGAATAATCCATTTTCTGAAGACCTCTTTGATGACAAAATGCGGTTGGGGTCAGAAGGCATTTCCAAAGACCAAGAGGCCAAAGAGGATGATTTTGTCTGCTCTGACGCCCAGTTACTGATGCCATCAGAGGAGGAGAAGGAAGCCGGTCAATCGGCAAAAATCCCGGGCGGTCGGCAACGTCTTGCAGTGCCTCTTGCTTGTAGCCCGCAGCTCCTGGATGCAGAATGTCAGGACGACCAAGTCACCTGTGTTGATGATGATGATGACGACATTGCGGATCCAACGTGGTCTTTTCAGCAGAATTTGCTTGCGAGCGCTTCATCACTGGATGAGGAGGAAGACGATGGGGTAGTGTCAGTACGGGTCCCGCCTCAAAAAGGGAGAGGGCAGTCGCAGAAGTCCGCCAGCCACGATCAGCGGAAACACCGCTCCTCGCTTATCGACGTTGAAAAGGTCCAGGACCTCTCAAGCCTGGGCCTTTTTCGAGCAAGCCTCTGATTCACCCAGCGATGTCATATGCCGCCTTTGCCGTAAATGCATCAGTAGAGGCAAGAATCTTAGGTGTTTAACCACCACCAACATGTCTAGTCACATGCAGCGAATGCATGAGTTGAAATGGAGGCAACACTTGGCCAAAAAAGGCCAGACCGATGCCGGGCATCCAACCACTGTCACACCATCTGTCTCCACCTCCTCCTCCTCCGCCACCACCAAGCGTTCCTCAGCTGCCCATGTCTCTCAGAAGAGTGAAGAAATCAGGCGATACCTTTTAGAGGCTAACTGAGTATATTTGATGGTGAGCTTTCGAGAGAGAACTAGCTCCCTTCTTCAGACATGATGATATACAAGAAATTGAAAATTCACAGGCTTTTTATACACACAAGACATGGACCTTCAAAGGGTCTTAGAATTCTTAAACATAACAAAATGCAATATAAGCAAACAAGTCATTTACAACAGGTCAAACAATTAACTATCTGGAAACTTGTGAGGCATGACAGAGGGGTCAGTAAATCTGCCGTCTTATCTCACAGCCATCACGTGTAATTTGTGGCCATCACAGTTCACATATAGTTTGACATAAAACTAGCATGGATATTTAACCCATTTTGCAGAGTCTGAAAATTTTTGCATTAATTTAAATTCCCTTCCTTTCTCTCCCTCTGCGTCTTAAAGTGTCCCATTAAAACCACAATCTTCAGATCTTCAATACAGTGGTCCTCTCTGGAGAAGTGTTGTGCCACTGGAAGATCAGTTCTACTGTTATTAATAGTGAATCTGTGGGAGTTCATGCGCTGGCTGAGTCTTTGCCCTGTTTCCCCCACATAAAGGCCTGTGGTCGGGCATTGCGCACACATAATCAGATACACCACATTGCTAGACCTGCAGGAAAATGTCCCCCTAATTCTGTGCACCTGCTGGGACTGTGGACAGAGTACACTGTCAGCAGTGTGGATGTGCCTGCAGGTCTTGCACCTGTTTTGCAGGCAGGGTGAGGTGCCATTTTCAGTTGGGGCCTTCAGGGCGCTCCGGACAATAATACGCCGCAGGTTTGGTGGTTGCCGAAAGGAGAGGAGAGGGGGGACTGGGAATATGTCTTTGAGTCTATTGTCTCTATGTAGCACAGGTTGAAGTTCCTTGGCAAACTTTCGTAGGATCTCCAGCTGTGGGTTGTAGGTTACAACTAGGGGCACTCGTTCTTCCTTCTGGGTCTCTTTGTACGTGAGCAGACTGTCTCTGTTGATGGCGGCCGCTTTGCTGATTTGATTGTCCGTCACTTTTGGTTTGTATCCCAATTGGAGAAATTTTGTCCTCAGATCCAGGAGGTGTTTGTCCAGGTCTGTCTTGTTGGAGCAAATACGATTGTACCGTATAGCCTGGCTGTAGATAATGGATTGCTTTGTGTGCTTGGGGTGGAAGCTGTCATTCCTGAGGTAGGCCGTTCTGTCTGTGGGTTTGTGGTACACTGATGTGAGTAGCCGGTGTTCTTTGATGTGTATTGTAGTATCCAGAAAGTGGATTTTGCTCTCTGAATAGGTAAGCTTGAGGTTGATGGTGGGGTGGAAGTTATTGAAGTCATTATGGAAGTGAATTAGGGCAAAGCAGCCGCCATCAACAGAGACAGTCTGCTCACGTACAAAGAGACCCAGAAGGAAGAACGAGTGCCCCTAGTTGTAACCTACAACCCACAGCTGGAGATCCTACGAAAGTTTGCAAGGAACTTCAACCTGTGCTACATAGAGACAATAGACTCAAAGACATATTCCCAGTCCCCCCGCCCTCCTCCTTTCGGAACCACCAAACCTGCGGCGTATTATTTGTCCGGAGCGCCCTGAAGGCCCCAACTGAAAATGGCACCTCACCCTGCCTGCAAAACAGGTGCAAGACCTGCAGGCACATCCACACTGCTGACAGTGTACCTGTCCCACAGTCCCAGCAGGTGCACAGAATTAGGGGGACATTTTCCTGCAGGTCTAGCAATGTGGTGTATCTGATTATGTGTGCGCAATGCCCGACCACAGGCCTTTATGTGGGGGAAACAGGGCAAAGACTCAGCCAGCGCATGAACTCCCACAGATTCACTATTAATAACAGTAGAACTGATCTTCCAGTGGCACAAACACTTCTCCAGAGAGGACCACTGTATTGAAGATCTGAAGATTGTGGTTTTAATGGGACACTTTAAGACGCAGAGGGAGAGAAAGGAATGGGAATTTAAATTAATGCAAAAATTTCAGACTCTGCAAATGGGTTAAATATCCATGCTAGTTTATGTCAAAACTATATGTGAACTGTGATGGCCACAAATACACGTGATGGCTGTGAGATAAGACGGCAGATTTACTGACCCTCTGTCATGCCTCGCAAGTTCCAGATAGTAATTGTTTGACCTGTTGTAAATGACTTGTTCGCTTATCTCGCATTTTGTTCTGTCTCAGAATTCTAAGATCCTTTGAAGCTCCATGTCTTGTGTCTACAAAAACCCTGTGAATTTTCAATTTCTTGTATCACATCATGTCCGAAGAAGCGAGCTAGTTCTCTCGAAAGCTCACCATCAAATATACTCAGTTAGCCTCTAAAAGGTATCGCCTGATTTCTTCACTCTTCTACTACTTTCTATGGCTAACACGGTACAACATTATGCTACATGTCTCTCAGAGTTTATGATCAGGGATCAGCCTCCGCTTCAGCCTCCACCGTCGCCCGAGTACCACCAGCACCACCAGAGACCCATCCTACCCATTCTCCTTCCACCAGTTTGATGACCTGCACGCCATTCAGTGGCCAGTCTAGCAGCCAGCCTTCTGTCTTCCAGGTTTGGGAGCAGAAGAAACACTTTAACCCAAACCATCCCAAAGCCAAAAGCCTGAATGTCGACATTGCCAGGCTTTTGACCTTGGAAATGTTGCCTTTCCGTCTGGTGGACACAGATGGGTTCTGCCACGTCATGGCCCTTCCTTGCCCCCAATACCAGATGCCGAGCAGGCATTTCTTTGCCAGAAAAGCCGTCCCTGTCCTGGCCAGCCACGTGTCATCTAAAATTTCAAGCACATTGTCTGCATCTGTGTCTGGAAAAGTCCATCTGACCACCGACACATGGACTAGTAAGCACGGCCAAGGCCGCTATATCTCTGTGACCGCTCACTGGGTGAGCTGGATGTATGTCTCTGGTGGTGACGGAGGCTCTCAGGCTCGGCGCACGCTCTTCAAAACCGCAGGGATGGTGCAGGGTTCTCTCCCCCAAGGTCCTCTGGTGGCATCACGTGTCCAGAGAAACCAGGCCGTGTTGAAATTAATCTGTCTTGGAGACCGTCCACACACAGGTCAGGAGCAGTGGACGGCTCTCCGCAACGAGACCGAGCACTGGCTGGGTGAAAAAACCCTTTGGTCCGGGGAAAAGGGGGTGTGGAAAAACGGTCAAATCTCCCGGCCCCGCCCTTAAGATCGGTAGGTTGGAGCACATCCCTTTGGGCCTTTGGCACGCCCATAAAATTTTGCGTCCCAAAATTTTTTTTAAAGCGGCCTAGGGGGGTCTGGACTGCCTGCTGGGGAAGGCTCGAGGTTTGGTTTGCACTTCCCCCGTTTGCCCCTCTTCTTTCACGCCGGGCTGCTTTTTGGCACTCACACCCCGGCCTCCCCCTTTCAACTGTCTAAATTGTTGACTTTTAAAGTCGCAAAACGCGGGTTTATTCCTTTTAAACCCCGGGGTAAAAAAGGGGACAATGGCCCTGACAAGCACGGTGAGACCTTGGGGTGTTGACCCACCGAGAGTGGAGGCAGGGGGAAAGACCCTGCACCACCCTGCCAGTTTTGAAAAAGCCTCCAAAATGGTCAGTGCGGAAAATGCCCTTGTCAGCTTTCCCCCTTTGGGTATGATTTTAGTTCGGGAACAAACTTTGGGGCCCCTCTAAACCCCTCAGCGGGAGGAGGGGGAAACGGACACAAAAGGGCCCCCCACGGAGCCCTTTCTCTTCCGTCAAATTTCCAAAAGGGCCCCGACATTTTTCACAATTTTATCGGTTTTCATAAACAGTGGTTCGGGGTCCGGGGGCTATTGCAAGGCGGCGCCTCAGCTCTCAGGGTTTCCATTTTGAGGAAAAGTCAGGGCTGTGTTAAAGGGCTGTGCCCGGGGGGGGAAGCGGAGGAGGAGGAGGTATTCCTTGGACCCCGAGTTACCAAAAACTTTCCCTCCCTTTTGGAAAGGGGTTTGGGCGCAAATTTTGGGAGGCGGAGGAGGAAGATGGGAAGATGAGTTTGCTAGTGCCCCTCAACCCAGGGGGTTTGGGGAAACAAGGCCCCCTTCTCTCCCATGAGTGTTTTGGATGCCCCAATTTCCCCCAAACATGTCCTCTCTTTAAAGGGCCCAACAAAATGAACAACGTTAGGGGTTGGGCCCCCCCTCCTGGATCCCGGGTAAAAAACAAAACTAAAGCATTTTTCTTCCCCCCCCCAAAATAGAGGTAAAATGCGGGAAAATGGGGGGACCTTGTGATTGATCAACCCTGGAGACTTTCTGTTTGGGTCTGCTTTCACTTCTTAAAAATTCCGGTGGAAAACTCACACGTGACAAAAAGTGAGGCCAAGTAGCCTTGCGGCCCAAAGCAGCAGCAGGCAATGGGGGCAGAACCCCAAAGGGGGGCCTCGGGGCAATCTTTATTTACCACCTCACCAACGCATGTAATTGGGAGGGGACACAACCAACACAAAGACCCCGCTTAAAAATCAAGGTGCAGACTATCTGCGTCTCAACACCGATGTTTTTGGATGTGGGTTCCCGGGTCCAATCAACTTTGGGTATCCCCAAAAAGGACCAAAGGCCCGACTCGCTCGCCACCCAAGAGATTTTTGTCCCGCCCAGCAGGCCACATATACTGGAGAGAAACCCTTCCCGCCCAGTGGAGGGGTCATTACAGACAAACGCATTTTCCGGGTTTCCCCCAGATAAAAGTGGAACGTTTGACTTTCCCTCAGATGAAAACAGGCATGGGATCTCTATGAGTTGTGGCCCAATTGCCAAGGTCACCCATTAGGGTTCTGGTCTACTTCACATTCCTCTTCAAACAGAAATGATCCCCTTGAAAAAAGTTTTTTTAAAAAAAATCCTTTTTCACTGCAATTTTTTATTTCCAGGTCCCCCAAAAAATCATTTTTTTTGGTTTTGTGGTTTTTGGGGGACCCGTAAAAGACACCAACAAATTTTAAAGACAAAAAACCCTATTCCATTTTTCTCACTTTATCTTTAGAAAATTTTTTGCAAATTTTTTTAAAAGCTTTTGGGGTCATGTTTTTCTGGGGAGATACATCTAAAAATTATGGTTTCCCTTTGGGAAAAGAAAAAGGGCTTTTAATTTGGGATTTTTTCCCCAAAAATTTTTAAAAAGTGGCTGAAAAAGTCCCTTTTTTATAAATTTTTTTGGGGCATGTGCATTGAAATGCAGGGAATATACAGGTCCCCTTAAAAAAATTTTAAAAAAAAAAAGGTTTCTTAAAAGACATTTGTTCCCCAATTTTCAAGAGTTTGGGCTCAAGGGTCTTGGTTTTTAATTTTTGGGGGCCCTTTTTTTCGTAAATACAGCATTCTACAGGTTTCCCATTCTAAAAAATGTTGTTTCTAATAGACATTTGTTTTCACAATTTTTTCAAAAGTGG